>LN483443.1:360710-431131 GCA_900002565.1 Culicoides sonorensis | reverse complement strand
ACTAAAAGAAAAACAAAAATGTATTTCTCGTAAAAATGAAATATGGCTTTGAAACAAATTATACAAAACCATTATCAAATAAGTGTTTTATTTCAAAAAAATTAAAATCAATTAAAAAAAATTTTTCATGAAAATAAAAAAAATCGGTAAAATATGACAGCATTTGGATTGTTTAGCATACAGATTTTAATAAAATTTACAATAATACATTGCTGTCATGGGTTTTGAAAAATAACGTTTTTTAATTAAAAAAAAAACAGTTTGCCTCAACAATTATTGTTCTTCTGAAAATATATAAAAAAAATATATCCCCCAGGATTTTTTCAAGAAAAACCGTGGGTGGGGTGACAAGAAACACCAAATGAAATTGGAAGACCCTAAACATATAACATAAAGGAAGTATAACCAGCTAAAAATATAAATTGATCATATACCTTTTTATATGACCTTGACATCAAATCATGGTACAAAAATAAACATTAAATTCGAATCAGATTTATGAATGAATTGTCCATGATTTGTTAGTGTTTATCTCTTTTAATACATTTCGTATGAAAAATCAACTATTTGAGACCAGATCAGATTAGCATTGTAGTGTAAGCTATTAAGCCTGGACTCAGGCAATCAGTTGGGCCCATTGTAAATACTCGTTATCATCATTTGAGGGACTTTGCTTTTATCCTGTCACCCCAAGGAGTCGCCACCTTTATCTAGCATTTAACTCAAATTGAGTAGACAGAAAAAGGGACAATTGAGATTGTATTATTGTATTTACTATTAGAGATAGTTTGTACGTCGTCACCCTGACACTAAGAGATTGCGATCCATAATTCTAGGATGGTTCACTGGACTGAAATATAGTCAAAAACCCGTTACAATATCAAAAAAATTTCATCGAATCCAAATCCAAAATATTTTCATAATATGAACCAACTTCAATGAATTGACTCGCATCGAAAAAACTTTTCTGAACCGTTCTTAGGTCAAATATTATTTTTTAAAATATTTTCCAGGAAAAAATAAAAAAGAAAAAACCATTTTTTTAAATATACGATCAATGATTTTTTTTATTATTACAAGCAGTTTAATTATATACTTAGTATTTTTTTTTATAATTATTTGGCAAAGTAAATTACAAATATATGATTACGTACATCTGCATATTAATAATTATATTTTTTTCCCCTACGTATACATCTTTATATATATATTTAAATTATATATATATATTTATATATAAGTAGTAATATTCTTTTTTTTAATTTAAAGTTGAGTTTCCATCGCTTGTTTTTAATTCTAGATACTTGTTTTTAAGTTTCTTTATTTTTTTTTTCATGTAATTTCTCACCAAGAGAAATTATTTTTTTTCTTTGCATGAGACGTATTGCACAATATATGAAGATATTTTACTTTTAAAATAATTTTTTTAAGGATGTAAGCAGCATTTTAAGAAGATTTCAAAGAAAAATAATGTATTTCATGTTATTTTTGATTATTATTTTGAGAAAAAATAAAAAGTAGACATTAAATGAAATACAAAATTTATCTCTTCACTGTCAAAATGTTGCTAAAATCCGTTAATGTTAAAAGTAAAATCCTTAAATTCGATGTTATGATTTTCAATATATTGCGTTGTAGGTCTCAAAATGTACAATGATTCTAATTCATGTTATAATATCATGGTTATGAGCCCTATAAACATGATATTAAACAAAGATTATTATCACGGTTTGTATTTTTTTTTTAATTCTTATTTCTAACATAAATAAATTATATCTAAAAATGAAACAGTCAATAGTTTTTTTTTTCATTCATTAATTAGTTTTTTTTTTTGTTTTACGTTTAATCCAATAGTAGTATAAATATATTCTTTAAATATTATTAAATATAGTTTTTTTTCTGTTTTTTTTTTCTTCTCTGTCTCTAGAATAAAGTTATTTTTTTTAAATCTTTCTCCTTGTTTCGTTACGTAAATTCAATCAAATACTTTTTTTTAAATTTTATCTTTCACTATAAAATTTTTTTAATATTTATTTTAACTATTCTTTTGTTTTCTTTAAAATATCATTTTTTTTCTTTTGAATATATTTATTTTTTCACTTTTAAAATGTTTTTTTCTCTATTTAATCATTATTTTTTTTTTATTTTAATGTGTGTTGACACACATTTTATTAAAGCAAAATTTTCATTCTTTTTTGTTAGTATTTGTGTAAAACTGTTCATAACATTTCATAAAAACATTAATAATAAGAAGAATTAAAAATAGTTAAATTAATTATCATTCATAAAAATCTTAACAATTAACAAGCAAAAACTAGGATTGTTTTGTTCATTTTCATTTTTTTGTAAAAATATTTTTTGTTTTAAAAAGAAAGTCATGTTAAAATCATAAATTTAAATGTTTAATGGCGATTCTGTGACAAATTATTATTATTATTTTTTTTTAATTTTATTCTAATTAATTAAAAAAAAACTAATCTAAATAAAAAATATTTAAATTTAAAAAATAATCCTTACAAAAACTAAGAGTTACTTTTAAAAAATACTTTGTGTGTGTGTATGCGTGTATGTATGTATATTAATGTGTTGTGTAAAATCAACATTATTAATTTATTTTTATTTAAAAAAGTTAAAATCGGTTAACTATTTTAATAATAATTAATAATAATAATTAAAATCGTATTTAAAAAAATTATTTGGTTAATGTTTTTTTTTTCTTCTTTCAATTTAATTTCATTTCATATTAAATTAATTGTGTGTGTTGATTGGCAATTTTTTTCTTGATGCATTCCAATGATTAGTGTTTTGCTGCGGTTTCTTTTTAATGTACGATGATAATTGATGGTCGTCTAGTTAAATTAAGTCAAGTTATAGTCATGTTTGCCCAGATTGACCTGATTTTTTTTTTTGATGATCCTGGTTTTTGTTTGATTTTGGTTGTTTTAACATACATTTTATTGTTCATTTATTTTTTTTATGTTTTATGTGGATTTCAGTAATAGAAATAACGTTGATAGTCATATCTTTCAGGATCATCACAATCTGGGACTTGGAGTGAACGTCTAAATTGAAAAGGTTTGTGAGATAATTTTTTTTTGTTTAATTGAATGGTTGCTTACCAGTAAATTGTGTTAATTTCGCGCTTATTGTAGATTTTAATTGGTTGTCAAATTTGTGGTTTATGTCTCCCACCACAAATGCCACATGTTACTCCAATCCAATGACAAGCTTTAAGTGGAGGATAACACCACAAGCACGGCACAATTAATGACAAGAGTGTCAAGCCAATCCATCTATAAAATATGAATTTTGTATGACATTGATATGGCTAAATTAAAGTGAAGATGGTACAAACCTTTTAGTACAACCACTTTCACCTGTACATGAACAGGGATTATCAGAACTTTCGCCCTCGGGATCACCCATACAATGATAGACCATACATTTAGCACACTGCATACCTGAAATCGTTTCAATGCCATTCTTAAAGCAATCTGGTGCATAGTCACATGATCCTGCACGGTTCCATTCCTGACTATAAAATTTGGAGCAATATTTGCACCTAAGATTCGTTCGGATTGGCAATGTTCCATGATGATCTTTGAGCGGTCCTAGAGGTGGATCAAATGTAGTCCGTTTCTTAAGACTAGACGTGGAGTCACAACGTGCATTTATCGCACTATAAGCATCACTAACGGGTATCGTGAAGTCTGGTGTTGAGGTCAGTTGAACGTATGAATAGTTATCACATGTTGGTACACTTGCTGGTTGTGGATCCGATACGGATTGTGCTCCGGACTGTGATTGTATCGAAGTTGCAATATTACCACTACCTCCTAATGACTTATCTAGTGGTTGATTTTTCTGCTCTGTGGATTTTGGTGGTTTTGAGTCAATACTCTCTGTAAATAAATAACATGAAAATGCATTCATTTAATCAAATTAAACAAAAAACTTACGATGGCTTCCACTCCCTTCAGACGTTGATCTTGATTGTGATTTGTCCATCGGTAGATTTACGTCCTAGTAAAATAATTCTCTCATAATTATCAACAAAACTTCACATTTAAATCACTTACCATGAATACATCTTCGTCAACTATTCGTTTAATTAGACCCGGAGATTCATTTGGTTTTGTACATATTTGATTCAAAGAGAGATCTGTCAAACATAAGACAAAATTAACATTAATTTAATTTTTTTCTCTTTTAAATTAAATAATCTAATAGCATTTGCACTATAATATGCCAAAGAGTATTAATGTGTGCATTTAAATTTCAAAACATACAAAACACAATAAAAAAAATTTTAAGGTAAAAAAATAAAAATTGAAAACAAATCAAGCTATACCAAATTTTGACTTACCAAAATTTTTAATTTTTTTTATGATTGTTTTGTTTCCAATACATTTTTGAAGATTTTTATTTTTTTTTGTTTTAAATGAATGCAATGATAAAATTGAAAAAGTAAATTTATGTAAATATAGTTGTTTTTAATTATATTTTTTTTTTATTTTATGAAAAATATTTTACTTTTAAGATTTATAACCAATAAATGGAATGAGAGAAATGTCTGTTGAAAAGCTCTAATAAAGCACTCTTCTACTTATTCAATGATCATATTTTTGATGACTTACCATCTAACAATGCATCATAAGCCTTTCGAATTCCTTTATCAAATGCACGGGCATCTGCTGCTGTCTGAAATGTAAGTCCATTTCTCTGTTTTCCAGCTCTCCAGTGATGAAATGTTGGCATAACTTTGTTATATTTAAGATCCTCATTAATCACACAACTTAGTATCACCTGTTAAAATAAAAAAAAAAAAAAATTTATGAAATCTTATAATAAAATAAATGAATTTTTAATATTTTACCGTTTGATCTGCAATGCGTTGACCATAGATAATGTATTCGTGTCCTTTAACTTCTGGAGATAATCTAGAACGTTTTCGAATTGAAACTTTTGCTAGACCACCTCCTTGGAGTGGCAGCCATCCTTCAGTACTCTCGTCTCTTGCCATTACTTGTGCACGTACTTCAACTAAATAGTCACTGTGAGTGTAGACATGAAATGAAAAAAGACGTGGGAAGCAAAAATATTATGAATGGATAAAAACATGTAATAATGAATTAAAATTTGTACGAAAGATAAATGAAGACAAGAGATAAAAATAAATATGCACGTTAAAAAAAAATTTATCACAATAAAAAGTATAAACGGAAATAACTAATTAATTCAGGGTCTTCATTAAACGGTCAAAAATTTCGTATGTTATGTTAAAGTGTTGATTGATAAACATTTCTATTTATAAATAAAATCTTATCAAATTGATTAAGATTTTCATTTAAACTTTTTGTAAAAAGTCCGAAAAATTTGTCAAGACGAGAGATTTTTCAAAGAAAATTGGTAACAGCGCACTTTACACATTGTGTACCTATCACACTACATCCCAAAAATTTTCACTGTCTTTATTAGACATCATTAACTCATTCATGTCTTGTAAATAACTAAAATCGTTTATTAATTTGAATGTGTATTGTGGCAAGAACACTATTTTTTATAGATATAGTGGCAATTTTACATTTTTTATTCACTTATTTTTTTTTCTAAAATAACACATAGCTATACCTGGTATGTCGTACACTCATATATTGCATAGATACACATGCGTGTTCTTATGAATGGAAAGCTGAATGAGAAAATTTTCATTGATTAAGTTGATTTTGAACATGAAAAAAAAAAATAAGACGAAAACATATTTTTCCTTTGTAATTGGTTAGATATGACAATTGGAATCACTTTTATGATCATAATTTATGTAATTATTCTTGCATTTTGATTAAATGTCTTGAAATATGGATAATTTTCAATTTTTTTCACTTTTTATTTCTGTATGGGTTTTATATGGTACACAGATATTGCTGGATTTTTACCCCATTCAATTTTCAGCTCAATTTTCACTTAATTGTATCTTAATTCATAGATTTTTATAATTACTTACTCTTCAGATGCCTCTGTCATGATTTGAAATATATAAAATTTTAATTTTTATCTGTAATATTTTGTTTTTCAACATTTTTGTTGCATTTTGTTGCCATTTGAGCTGTTAATTAGTGATGGTAAAACTGGATATTTCAACGTAAATTGGTTTATCGGTATTTTTTGTTTTTCAAGTACCCGGTTATGTGCAGGTACTATCAACAAATATTCATGAACGTTTGCATTTTAATTAAATGGGATAAATTTCATTCAAAATAGATTTTGATTGAGCTTAGAAGTTGAATTTTTTACTAGAAACCTCCGAATAAAAATTTTATTGAAATAATTTGCAAAAAATATTTTATCAGAAACTGCTAAAAGTACATTTAAATCATAATAGGTCATCGACTATCATTAATATACATATTTTCTTGAAATTTCAAATGGAAATTTAAATCACAAGGAACACCCAGGATTCTGTGAAAACCTGGATACCGACAACTTAATTTCATCATCTCTAGATGTTTTTCTAAATTTGACATCTTCTTCATTCAATAATTCTGTACATTTAGTGTACATTACAGAATGTACATTGTTCGATAGTTAGATTGAATTCCTTTAGAGTGCGTGCCTTGAGTGCTTGAATTGAGTCAGTTAGCCTTGTAATCTTTTAAGTTCAAATATCCTAAATTTGTGGGTGGCCTCGACATGGAAGAACCAGCAGTTGGAAATCTAAACATGTATATTGTGAATTTTCATTTATTTATGATCAATGAAAATAAAATGAGTAATTGTATCCATAGAAGCAACGAAATCAGAGGTCCCTTAGACTCGGTTTAGTTCAAGCAGCTTTTGAAACTGATCAGACGAGATACTTGCTCATGGGATGGAATTATGATTCGCAGAAATCCTTTCCAATCGTGATGCCATGCAACGGTCTCCTCCCGTTCAAGAGAAATTTTTAAAAAATTTTTCCTCTAGACTGACTAAGGGAACTCAATATTTCGAGACCACAATAACCAAAATAATTCAAAGCACTATTCAATCTGAGAAGTTTATAGTCAATTTTCGTTTTTTAATTGCAGAAAAATCCAACTGATTCGCTTTAAAAAAACTGATAAAATTAAAATGACAATCAAATCCAACCCTTGCAAAATTTGACAGAACTAGTTAATGAATGGCGCCTGAATAAAAGCACACCACAAAATTGATCGTGCACCAGTAAAAAATCAAAAAAACATATTTAGCAAGTAATTTAATTGCTAAAATCAGGATAATTACTTAGATAAGTGTATCAGGTATGTTTATACATTAAAACAATTATTATTCATAGACTTTTTTAGTAGAAAATAATTAAATTTTTCAAATGGCACCTCTCACAGAGTTTTTATTGGAATTCATTTTTATTTCTGGGGTTGTTACGTTATTAATTTACCACGTTGAAAAAATTTCCATATTAAACTTAAATTTTAAAGAAAGAGAATTTTAATCCGATTTTCCTATTAAAAATGTTGTCAGAAGTTTTTGGAATATATTTTCATGTTTTAGAGTGTGAGTCACCAGCCCCTCAGTGTTATTTATCTTGTTCTGTTGTTATATTTACAATCGCATTAACTATGTACAGATGTTCGGTCCTATGCAGATCATAGACATATTTTTCACTTTTATGTATATTTCTTCTTGTATATTTTCATTGTCGTATTCATTTACCGCGCGCGATAAATCACAATTAAACAAGTGGTTTATTCTCTTATTTTTGAAATAATTTTTGTGGTGCACCCTCTTGATTAAAGATAAACGTTTAACGGCGATTTTGTTTTTTGTTTTCTTTCAGAAATCATCATCCTTGATGGCAGATCCGATCGGGGAAGCTGTAGTCGTGGAACAACCATGTAATAGTGGTCAGTCTGGTTCAGAGAAAGAAATTGTAAGTGAAGGAGGACAAAGATTTGGCAAACCAGGACATAAGAAATCTAATAACAAGAAACAACAGCACAATAACAATAAGAAATGGAAAGGTGGAAAATTTAAGAGACGTAAGCAACGTCAACACAATAACAAAGTTGAAACAAATCAAATAACTGAAGGTACACAAAACTCGATTAATACTCAAAATCGAAAGCATGGGCATTGTCATGTCAAACCACCATACAATAAGCGAATTCAACAAGCATTTTCAACCGTTTCAAAATTTTTCTTGCCAGAAAAGCTGCCTCGTAAAGCTCGTGTAATCCTGCCTACTAAATTTCTACTTGGTGGCAACATTTCAGATCCATTGAATTTAAATAGTTTACAAAATGAGTCTGAAAATGCTGTCACTCCAAAATCATCACCAATTCCAACACCACCTCATGGCAGACAACCAGTTGAAGTGCTAATACCACCAAATATAAGAGATCCTTTGCATCTCCTTGATCCCGTCGATTCAGTTGAATATGAAATGCAGTTATGTTCTCCAATGAAACGTATAACAAACAACAAAAGTCGTCATCGAAAACGACGTAAATCGTGCAAGGAAAACAATGCAGATGTACCAACTGAATCACATGGTAATACTTCAACACAATCAGATCCAGGTAATTTGTTAAATAGTACTGTTGAGACATCAACATCAACTTCAGTTACAATGAGTACAAGCATGGAAGGTGAACAAAGTAGTGTAAGTGTTGAGCCAGAACGTACAAATGTCGCAAAAAATTTACGCTTAGAATTGGGGAATGACATTGTAGTTGGTGGAGGTAGAAAAAGGAGATGTAGTGAATCGTCAACGGGTAAAAGTAAACAACGTCGTGTTGATATGGATAAAATTGTGAGTCCAGTTATACCACAACATCACAATATTTGGAAAAGACCACATAAAAATACATCGAAACCATGTAGGAATAGAACGAGAAGTTATTCCAAATCAATTTCAGAAGATCACTCGAAATCATCTACAAACTTGACGGAACAAATGAAAATCGATGAAAATGCACAAGGAATGTCACCTGAAACCTCAAATGTAGAAGGTGCTAATTTAGGTCATGAAGAACAATCACAAAGTCATGAACAGTCAGAAACAACTAGAAATGAGCCAAAGAGTAAAAGTGCAAAGTACCAGTATGGAAATTATGATCGTTATTACGGGTATCGTCACTTGAATGAATTTATGGATGTTCGTTTGAAAGTTTTTATGAAAAATCCACAACTTTTCAAAGATAAAGATGTGCTAGACATTGGATGTAATGTTGGATTGTTGACCATTGCAGCTGGAAAATCACTCCATCCCAAATCTATAGTTGGTTTGGATATTGATAAGAATTTGATTACACGTGCTCGTAAAAACCTATCGTTATATGTTCGTGTACCAAATGATAATAAATCTTCGAATGATCCTAACACAAGTAAAGAAGAACTAAATGAATCTGGAAATGTCAAAAAACGACGTAATTCTAGACGATACAGTAGGCGTAATTCACGATATGACAAACATAAACAAAGACAACAAGAATTTCTTGGTGATTCGAAAGCTGAATTTTTCCCAACATCATTTCCTCTATGTTTAGGACATATTCCCAATGTTTCAAAGTTAAATGTTGAAGGTAATACGAATAATGTTGAGGAATCATCAGCTCCCCTGTTTCCAGATAACGTCTTTTTTAGAACAGCTAACTATGTACCCAAAGATGAAAATCAATTGCTGAGTGAGACACAACAGTACGACTTGATCCTTTGTTTATCGGTAACAAAGTGGATTCATCTTAATTTTGGTGATGCTGGACTCAAAATGGCATTTAAACGAATGTTTAATCAATTGAGACCTGGTGGAAAGTTAATTTTGGAAGCACAAAACTGGGCAAGTTACAAGAAGAAGAAAAATGTCTCAGAAACTGTGAAAGAAAATTATGGAGCAATCCGATTTTTCCCAAAGAAATTCAATGAATTTTTGTTGAGTAGTGAAGTAGGATTTAGTCATAGTTATCCATTGGGTATTCCAAGGCACTTAAGTAAAGGATTTAGTCGGCCAATTCAGTTATTTGTCAAGGGAGAATTTACACCAAGTCATGCTCAATGGAGTGATTATGTGTTTTCACAAACACCATACCAAACACCAAAAAGTGATCCTCAAAAAACGAACAAATATTACATGTATGGAAATATCACACCGTATGCCAGTCATGGTAGTTACAGGTAAGTCAACGCAAAGAAAAATAATAAGAATTTCTATTTATCAATTTTTTATTTATCTTTTTACAGTTACCGCATGACTGATCCAAGTCCATATTATAATCCATTGGCGACAGATAGTTATTTACCTAGTTACGATAATGAAACAACTGGTCGAGCTTACTGTTTTGCATCACCTTTATATTCAACAACATGGTCTCCACCGCCCGGTTCCCGTTCAAATTCATTACAAAATACACCTGCTCATGGTAGTATTCGAAATGCAGAAATTGAAGACGGTTATAACAATTCACGTCCACACGTTTATCCGCCAAGTACGAGTGATGACTTTGAAGCGGGCAAATGCAGTTCAAGAAGTGCAAATGATACAGATGAAGTTTCACCACAACATGTCTATTCAGATCCAGCATTGTCCGATGAAAAGGATGATAGTCGATCACCAAAACCAAATGGCATTGATTATCCCGTTAATATTGAGCCAGTTATTGTAGCAGAACAAATTGGAATTGCTGCCTTAGCTGAACAAAATGGCGTTGTTGTAAATCATAATGATAATCATCAACCACAACATTACGAAGATCAAAATCACATAGATGAAAATACATTTTCATAAATAAATGATAAGAACATATTTTTAGTGAAACCATAAACGCTTTGCTGGCAAATAACAATGTACAGACAAATGATCTATTAAATAATTATATGACATAAGTAGAAATAAGTTATAACGAACATAATTTATGATAAACTCCTAAAAAACGGAGGACATATCAGACAGTCATTTAATTAAGCACACATACATACAAACACACACACACCCATGCTAATGAGCAGAATTTCTTACAACTTAAGTTTGCCCTTTTGATACAAAGAGATCTTTTAAATTTAAAATGTGATCGTAAAATATAGTCTTGATTATGTTAACTATAGAAAAAGCTTACTAATTTCCATATTTTGGCCAAATGTTTTCTAAATAAAGCAATTTTATTAAAGTAAAAATATTTGATAACACATAATTTAACTAAATTATAAAAATATTGATGAAATTATTTTATATTATTTTTAATTTAAACTCCAAAAGAAAAGATTTTAAAATAAAACACATGAAAATTAATCTAAAAGAAAAAAAAATGTTTATTTATTTTTATTTTAAAAGTTTTCTTATAGAAATTGTGGTTTTCGTCCTGGCCATGCTTCTTTTGCATACTTCTTCTTTTTAGGTTCATTTGACATCTCAGACTTTTGCATCTCATCTTTGATAGGTGCTATAAATAAAATTTAGTTAAAAATGTTTAATAATCGATAAAAATATTAAATTTATTCTCGTACTTTTTGAGATGGTACTTGTTGCAATTAAATCAGGTGTAACTTCTGGTGCTGGATTAGGTAAGATGAGGAATTTGGAGCCAAATGCACCTGGTGCCAAAACATTTGTATCGACAGTGTTTGTTTGAATCTCATTTGCTGGTGTATTCAAACCTTGATATAGCGAGGGCACATAAGGTTGTTGCGAGATAAATGGCTTTTGACTTTCTGTTGATGTAGTTGACGTCGAAAAATGATCAATTTTTTGTCGTTTATTTGATGTTGGTAGAACTGTTGTTTGCACTAAATTTCTAAATCGTCCAACTGATGGATCAATATCTTCTGGATTAATGATAATTTCTTCCTCATTAAATGTCACCATTTTTCGCTTCCTTTTTTGATTTTTCTTCTTGTGAGCATCATCTGTTATCATTGCAATTCTCCGATTGTGCGCTGTATTATATTCAGTTAAATTGTCCAATTCCGATTGTGTTTCAGGAAGTCCCAATAATGTTCCGTCAGCTTCCATTGGGATTTCTTCATGAATCATTCGAGTTCCAGACGGACGTTCACGCAAAATGTAATTTCTAGTTGAAGCACCAAAATGAAAACTTGCACCAACATGCACTTGTGTGGGCTTTTGTGGTTCAAGACGAACTGAACCAATAAATGTCCCGTGTGATGACCCAAGATCGACTAAATAAATTATATTTAGAAATTTATGATAAACAAGTGCTGCATGTACTCGAGAGCAACTGGCATGATCTAAAGTAAATTGACAAAATTGGGCATTTCTCCCAAATAAATAACATTTTTTCTCATCAATCATTAGTTTTTGGATGAGTTTATCTTCCTTGGTCACATCCAAATGCGTTCCAGATGGAGGTTTACCAGCCCTGTAAATAAAAATTTATAATGAAATTTCTTTAAATGAAATATTTTGTCAGATAATCCTTACCAACTAGGGACTTCATAATGACTGGCCATTACTGCAGCAAGCAATAATAATTCAAAAGCAATTGACTAAATTTAATCGCAGTTAAAAATAAAATCTTGCAATTCTAGAAGAACAAATCTAGCGAAAAAAAAACAAGAACTTTTGACAGATATTCTTTCAATTGAAAAACATTGAATTAGCGCTACATTCCCAACTCAAGTTTTCAGATAACAAAATACGTAGAATTCTGTTTGGCAGTTCATTTTGTATAAACACACATATAATAACATCACAAATTGCGTACATACACTGGAATTTTCATTCAATGAAAGTTTGACCGTGAATTTGATCACAATGAAACCTATAATTGTCTGTCTTGACATTAAAAAATAAAAACAATTGTAAACATTGAATCAAATCAAACAAAAATTTCATTAATTGATATAAAATGACTTTGAATTTGACTAGACCTCGTAATAATTTATTGGATAAGCCACTAAGTAAAGGAAAAAGTGAAGTGTCATTTAGCTGTTTTTCGTTACTCTTCTCTGAATTAGTGCAATACAGTCAAAGTAAATCCAACTCAATCACAGAATTGCATGAAAGGTAAAAATAATTCGCTTTATTATCGTATATTATTTAAAATCATTTTATTTGTAGACTTCACGAACTTGGATATGATGTCGGGACTCGAGTTACAGATTTGTATATTGTGAGAGATAAGAGTTCAAAACGCGAGACACGCCTCATTAATATCTTGTTGTTCATAAAAGGAACCATTTGGAAGGTAAATTTCTTATTTGAGTTAATTTCTGTATCTTTCTAAGTTTGGTACTTTTAGAATCTCTTTGGAAAGGAAGCAGACAAGTTGGAACATGCAAACGATGATGAGCGCATTTATTATATCATCGAAAAAGAGCCACTTGTTAACAAATTCATCTCAGTTCCAAAAGATAAGGGATCTTTGAATTGTGCAATGTTTATTGCTGGAATTGTCCAAGCCATCTTACATTTTTCTGGTTTTCCGTGTCAAGTTAGTGCTCATTATCATAAGGGAACAACTTACATGGTGAAGTTTGAAGATAGTGTTATTGCAAGAGATAAGCAATTGGAGGAGAAATAAAATATTTAATTTATACTTTTATTCCAATTTAATGATTTTGAAGTGAATAAATCAATCTACAGAACAATTTTTTTTTCATTAAACTTCACTATTTAAATGTATTTGAATTTACGATCACGGTATGCAATTTGACCAGTTCTGATTTTTTCTTCTCGTTCAGCTCTTTCATCGTAAACCAATTTTCCAAACAGGAACATAGGAATAACTGTTAGTCCAAGACCCCATCTTGATGTTCTTCCACTTACTTTGAAGTAATCCCATTGACTGACACGAGTTGAGACATACCGTTGAATAGCTGGATCAAACTAAAAGGATAATAATATTTGGAAGGTTTGTTATTGATGGTGATGTAACACTCTTCCAAATTAACTTACAATATGACCACCTTCTCCAGTAGCATGTCGATGAGGATTTGTTGTTTGTTTCCAAAATTCGGCTCGTAACGCGGCGCGTCTTTCGGCCTTTTGTTTGAGAACTTCGTCGGCTGTTGCTTCGATTCCCATAATTTTTCTTCTATTTTTCACATTCACAATTCGGAAAACAACAAAAAATTTTAGCTGTCAAGACCGTCAAAAATTTCATTTTCCAAAAAACAACATGAATTTGAGACAGAATTTAAAATTTTCTGGCCAAAAATGGGAAAACCATCACAAAAAACTTGATCGGAGCATCATGTCATTGAAGAGATAAAGTTGGAAATTATCTGAAAACATCCACAAGAAGAAAATTTCGGTAAAATATTTTATAAAATTATAAATTTCATGAAAAAATTAATGCAACGGATTATCCACCACGCAATGAATGACATTTAAAGTTCTTATTTGTAATGGAACAAAACATTTGAGTTTTGTCGGCCTAAATAAAAAATTACTCAAGTTTGTACATAATTCTAGGCAGTCTTGATATAAATTTCCAATAAATTGGTTCAAATCGTGAAATATTGAACAAAATTTAAACCAAAGTTGTAAGTGTATTATTTTGAATAGAACTACATTCAAGGGAATGTAAAATCAAAGAAGATTTTTGTTAATTTTGAGTGAAAAGATGATGCAAACTTTTCTGTTTTTGCATGCATCATAGAAATTATTATTTTTTTTGAATGGTCAACCTTGAAAATAATTTTGCTAGTCCTATGAATTATTTCTAAAATTAACATGCATAATATTTATTTTCAGGTTGTTTGTTGTGCCATTCATTGATACAAAGATACATAAAATAAAAAAAAATCATAAGAATAAGAGGAATCACGAGAATTGACACTACGTCGTATATAATTACGATAAAAAATTTATATTTGGGTAATTGTGTAACAGAGTTGTTGGGAAAATATGTTTTTAAGGCGCAGTAGGACGATAACAAATTATTTCAATGTTTGTGCATTGAATAACATAAATAATGGAAAGATATGCCGACAAAATTTAATAATAACTGAAAACAATTATAAGTGTTTATATTCAACAAATACAGCACCTATTAATAGTGCCACACGTAGTCAACAAACAGTTTCTGACGAATTTAATGAAGTAGATTATGTGAAACGATTAAAAAAGAAATTCGAAGATGAAACTCGCGATAATGGAATAATTCCACCTTTTAAACGTGCATTGTTGTTTGGATCAAAGATTGCTGTGAAAGATGCAAAAGGAGAAACCTCCTTTGCCAGGTTATTTTTAGGAGCAAAAAAATTGTCTGTTAAAATATCAAACATTTGTGGAAGTGGTGCAAGTGCTCGTGTTTGCTTCCTATGTCCAAATGACGTTCAATATGTGCTTGCACAATGGGCTACTTGGTTTTCCGGTCAAATTGCGGTTCCATTATCACCAAGACATCCAGTTGAATTGCTTGAGTATTATGTGAATGATTGTGATGCTTCTCTGCTAGTTTGTGCAGCTGAATTAGAACATATTTTAGAACCAATTGCCAAAAAGTTTAACAAACCAATAATTTTTGTTGAGAGATCCGATATTCCAGAAATGACCGAAGGCACTACTAGTCTCCTTGATCCCAAAGCTGAAAATGTTGTTCAATTGAGTCAATCTAATTTAGTAATAACTGGAGCACAAAATTCAAAATTCTATGCAGATTCAAAAGCAATGATTTTGTATACATCAGGAACAACAGGTCGTCCCAAAGGTGTTGTATTGACCCACAAAAACTTAAATGCCCAAATTACGTCACTAACCAATGCATGGCACATTGATGATAAAGATACCGTACTACATGTCTTACCTTTACATCATTTCCATGGAGTAGTAAATGGATTAGTTTGCCCATTAAATGTTGGTAGTAAATTGATAATGTTACCTCAATTTGAAAGCAGTAATGTGTGGACATATTTGTTGAATGTTAATATGCCAATGAGAGATCGCATCTCACTTTTCATGGCAGTCCCGACAATTTATAGTCTTTTGATTCAGGAATATGACAAAATTTTCAGTCAAAACTCACAAATGACCGAATACATTAAATCTCATTGTAAGAACAAGATTAGGTTGATGATTTCGGGATCAGCGCCGTTACCTGAGACAGTTTTCAATCGATGGTATGAAATTACAGGACATAAATTACTTGAAAGGTTCGTATGAATTTTGTGTGTGTGTATTATTAAAGATTATATCAAATACCTTTTTATTTTATTTTAAGATATGGAATGACTGAGATAGGAATGGCCTTAAGTAACCCTTATATTCAAGATAAAGCAAGAGATCGTAGACCTGGAACTGTTGGTAATCCATTACCATTCGTTGAAGTCAAGATCACAGAAAGTGGAAATCCGAAAAACACTCTTATCCAAAGAAAAGGTGAACGTGGCAGAGGATTCTGGAATAAAATTGATACCCCATTATTTGATGTTTCACCACAAGCTGAACCAAGTGAACCAATTTCCGGAGATTTATACATAAGAGGTCCTACAGTGTTCCAAGAGTATTGGAATAAACCTGAAGAAACAAAAAAAGAATTTGTTGATGGTTGGTTCAAGACTGGTGATACAGCTGGATATGAAAACGGATATTTTAAAATCCTCGGACGATCAAGTGTTGATATAATAAAATCTGGCGGTTATAAATTGTCAGCATTGGAAATTGAATCAAAATTATTGGAACATCCAAAAATACTTGATGTTGCAGTTTTGGCGTTACCTGATGAGACATGGGGAAGCAAAGTCGCTGCTTTAGTTGTGTGTCGTAACCAAGAGGAAGAAATAGATGTGAATGAATTGAAAGAATGGAGCAAGTCCAAAATACCTAGTTATTCATTTCCCACAGTTATCAAATTCACTAAACTTATACCAAAAAATGCAATGGGCAAAGTGAACAAACGTGATTTAATCAAAGAATTTTCAGAGAAAAAAGAACCCGTGGAAGCGCCTCAATAATCGATTTTGAATAATTAATTTTAATTTTTTTTTCTAATTTGAATCAATGAAAGAAGAATGAGAAGGAAGTGAATTGATAAGACTGAGCGCATGTTTCAAGAAAAAAAAACAGCAACGATATCTTATTTTTTGTTAGACCGCTATAACGAATTTCATCTGCATCTTGCACATATTCATACTTGTTTATCGCATTTAAATATAAATTAAAAATAATCAAGTCTCCTTAAGATTTATATCATTTAGACGTAATAATGATAAAAATAAACAGTTTTCACACATTCATTCTAATTCAGACACGTGTTATTACCTAACTACAGACAGCATACATGAAATCTTGTAAAAAAAAATCTAAAATAATGAATAAAAAAAACTTATCTATTTCTTTTTAATTATTAATTTATCGAGTATTTAATTGTTATTTTATTTCATAAAATACCAAGAAAAAGTTTGAATCAACAAAATCTAGTCTTTGTTTCAATTAAAAATCATTTGTATAGATGCTTGAAAATGAGCGATTGAATCTCTTATCAATCTGTTTGCGTTCAGGTAAAAATTCCTCAACATCAAATGTTGCCTCATATTGTTCGGCACGGTCCTTGTGTAATTTTGTAAAAAGATGAATTCGTACTTCTGGAGCAGTTGTAAGTATCTTTGAGCATAAGAGACATTTGATTTCTGGTCCACCGATGTGACCATTACTAAAAAAATAAATTTTAACTATCAAATTTCATGTTAA
The DNA here is from genome assembly GCA_900002565.1 of Culicoides sonorensis. Lineage (NCBI taxonomy): Eukaryota > Metazoa > Arthropoda > Insecta > Diptera > Ceratopogonidae > Culicoides > Culicoides sonorensis. The sequence goes on along the minus strand of LN483443.1, from coordinate 413,505 downwards.
AATTAAATCAAAGCTTACCAAAATGCAATCAAATGTAATTCTGTATTGTTCATTCGATATTTTGTCTTATCATCCTCTGATTCTTGTTGCAGTTTTAAAAAGGAAAAACTTGGGAAAACTGCACGTTCACCGTAGATTTGTGTTCCATCAACTTCATTCATTTTCTCTCCTTCAAAAGCGCCCCACTTTTGGTCTGTAAATGAATGTATTTGGACATCAATTAATTGACGTTCCTTTTGCAAAAATTTGAATAATGTATAAATCAAATCTTTTTGCAATACGACAATATCAGTTGGCTTTAAATTTGGTACATTTTCATCGACAGTTGTATGGAGTAAGCTACTCATTGTGTATCTCAGTTTATTGATCTAAAATAAAAAAAATGAGATAATTGTTCATCAAAACTTGAATTTATTAAAATGAAATCTTACCATGATCAAATCATCATTATCTAGTTTGCAATCCAAGTTCAAAACAACATCATGCTCTTCATAATATCCCACATTTGTACGTGGATTGTATCCCAAACCACATAAAATCGAGTTATAGCGCGATTTAGATTTGTCAGGATGCAATTCAACTCTGGGTGCAAAAAGTATGGCCATTAATGCTGCAAAACCATGAATATTTGGCATTACAGTTGTATTCCGCAAAACTAAGTTATTTTGTTTTTCACTGGTGCCAACTGCTGAAGCAACAATCAATCGATCAGTGGGATCTTGGGGATCTGTATCCAAGAGGACACTGTTGACAGATAAGCGTTCAATTACGAGTCCTTTTCCATATGCTGATCGCATTGTTGAATGTAAAGTGGTTTCTAATGGTGAAATTGGACCTTTCAACATAATCATCTTAGTACAAAGATGTTCAGGTGGTGGTGGAATTGGTTTGTAGAAAAATTGGGTCAAATATTCAGTTGTTTCTTGTGAGGGACTTAATTCATTGTTATTCTGCTTAATTGAAAAATTTTGAGCACTAAAACGCAATCCATGATCATACTTAGATGGATAACACTCTTCACATGTCTGGGCATGCCCTTCATTTATCAGTTTTTGATTGATTATCTCACCGTGATCATCTTTAAGGATGACCGAGGCAACTCCATTCCAAACTGAATAAATTTCAATGAAATCCACAATATTTTCAACTAAGTCTTTGAAACGTTTGATAGCTTCAGGTGTCCATTTGCCCGATGTTGATGTAATGTAAGAAGGTCTGACCTCACTGAGTGTTGCCTCAAATATGCGTGGTGGGATTTCATTCATTGGAATTCGACTTCCTTTTGGTAATCCTAGTTTTCGTTCGTTCACGGTGATATCATCAACACTCATCAACTTTGATGTTTCAACATAATGCTCTTCTCCAATATCAATGCAGAAAACCATACATTTTTGAGTGCCATTTTCAAAAATAGGATTCGATAAAACTTTTCCACGATAATATTGACTGTCATGTGATATCTTGATTGCAACCATTTTCCCAATTATATTATTGAGATTCTTTATCGGGTGTAATTCATGTCTATTTAATGATTCTTGTATCTTATCCATAATTCTCTTATTGTTGTTAACGAATGGTTTAATCCAGAATTTGTTTGGGGAAATCACATTGACAATACTTCCCATAAGGTCTTTAACATACGTATCAGGTAAGCAACACAACTTAAGCATGTGCGGTTTCAAATTGAAAGTTGATGGCACAAAAATGTTATTTTCATAAACTCCAGCTCCCACACGTTGTGCATATTGATGCATGTTAGATTTTTCGAGAATTTTCAATCTTAAACGTTCGTTTTCACGAGTCAGTTTAATTGCTTTGTAGATCTGAGTTTTAATTTTTCCAGGTAACCACTCAGTTTTACTATTTGCATCTTTTGGGTCTTGCTTATCCAAAAATGTTACATACATTTTTTGTGCTCCGTCATCAAATGTGACTTTAACATCATCTTTTGCTTTGATAACGCCCTTGGTGAAAAGGAAATTTTTGACTTGATCTTGATATAAAATGCCCATTTCTTCAGTTCCAATTCCACGATAGTAAATTGTATTACTTGGATCACGACCATTCAAATCGTGGAATGTTTGTCGTTCACGCTCTTCTTGGCTGATACTTGACGAACGCAAATAATAATTTGGATAAAATGCTCCAGCAATGCAAATTTTGAGGATAATATTTTTTTCACATTCTTTCAAGGCTTGACGATTTACAACATCAGGACTGCGCAAATTGAATGCTTCAATACGTTTATTTATTTCATGAACCAAGTGAAACATTTCATAAAGTCCTTTGATATCCAAGCAATAACGTTCAGCTTCTCTTACTCTTTGATCGTCGTGTTTCATCGGATTATCTTGAATTTTCCGAATAAAATACTGAAAAATAAATTAAAATTTGAAGATAAAATTATTACATATTCAAAAAAAAATATATATTAACCTGATATGCAAAATAAATGGCAATTAAATCACTTCCACTTCCATCAGCAAAAATTGATTTTTGTGTGTAAGTTTTCATTGGTTCTTTGAAATTTTGTGTAAAAACTTTTTGAACCGTAATTCCGGCTGCCATAATAATGCATTCATCGAGGACATTGAATATGTATCCCATAACAATGAGACGACTTGCTCGAATATCAAGAGGAAGTGCTTCCATTACTTTTCCAATAAATGTAAGATCACCATCATCTGGTGAATAGTGATTTCCCACATTAAAATGTAAACCACGTGTCTCTTTAAGATTCAAAATTGCATATCGGATATCGGTCAAATCTGGTGGTTCAATTGCAAGTCCAATAATCTTATCTGGCGCAACATCAGAATCAAGTGTTTTAGCTTTCAATACAATTTTCTCCAGGGAGCAACGAATCAAAGCAGGAGTCTCGTTATCTGACATTTGTTCATAGAAAAATCTCTTGGATACAAGACGATAACAACGTCCTTCACTTGTACGACCAGTCCGTCCTTGACGTTGATCACAGCTATTCTTTGATGCCCATTTCAAACGGAGCATAGAAAATCCAGTTTCCGGATCAACTTCCAAAGTACGAGTAAGACAAAAATCAATTACACACATAACATCGGGAACGGTAATACTACTTTCAGCAATATTTGTGGCCAAAATGATTTTAACAGTTCCTGGTGGTGCACGCTTAAAGACGTTACGTTGTTCTTTGGACGAAATTATCGAATGTAATGGCAAAATATTCCAATTTGTATCTGGAAGGCCTTCTGAAATCAATCTAATTTAAAAAAAATTATATTTAAAAAATTGGATTTTTGTCTACAAAATGTAAAATTTACCGAAGACGTTCTCCTTCCAATGTTTTATACATTTCAGCAATTTCATTTATTCCTGGTAAAAACAATAAAAGACAATTTCCATTCGCAGCGAATTGTGGCGATGAAAATAATGTTATGAGTGCCACAGCAGCTCGATACATTTTAGGACTAATTCCAGGGTTTTCGTAATCCAACATTATGTTAAAGTTCAATTCTTTCAAATGGTCCAAATAAAATGTCATTATCTTATGTTGTCGCTCACCCTTTAAATCTAAAGTTGGAGCTTTCAACATTTGACCATCAACACAAGGTAAACGGAAATAGGTAGCAAATTCATCGACATCAATTGTAGCTGACATCAATATAATTTTAGTTTGATATGGATCCGAAAGCATAAATCGTTTAATTGCTATTACAAGGAATTCCAAATCTTCATCTCTTTCATGAATTTCGTCTAACACAATATGGGAATACATATCCATACGTTTGGCTTGAATCAGTTTCTGCAACAAGACACCTGTTGTGCAATATGTAATTTTTGTGTCATCAGAAACTTGTCGATCAAGTCCAATTTGGTATCCGACAAGTGTATTTAAGTCACATCCGCGTTCTCTGCATACTTGTTCAGCCAGTGATATTGCAGCAATACGACGAGGTTGTGTCACAACAATGTTACAGTCTTCCTTTGTTCGGTAAGCTTCATCCAATATAAATTGAGGTACTTGAGTACTTTTTCCACATCCAGTCTCACCTTTGATAATAATAACCGGTGAATTGTGTATTTTCTTCATGATACTTCGTCGATATGCATGAATTGGAAGATTTGGATTTGCAGGTGGTACATTAAATTTATACCGCTTATAAATCGACAAGTAATCTGATGTTGGATTATTATTTGCATTACGAATTGGAGCATTTTCAGTATCACAACTAGTTGTTTCAAATTCTACACTTCTTTGACTGGTAAGTGGTTCTGACACTGCTAGTTTTGCAAGTCGATCCACTAACTTGGCATCAAACTCGGCTTTCAGTGTTTTTGAAAAATCATTTCCAACTCTTTCGCGAACAGGCAAACTCTCAATGTGAGCATTTGATTGTTGTTGACATACCAGATTGGTTGCTCGTACGATCCGTTTACGAAGTGGCTTATTAATATCCAAAAATTCATCGATATCCATCTTGAAAGAAGAAAATATGGTTGAAAAATTTGAAATGCACGTGCTCAAATTTTATTTGGGATTTTACATTAAAATTTTTTAATCTTACCTTTTTCTGTCATAAAATTGAGATAAAATGAAGCAATATCTCTCGATTTAAATTGTTTTAATATTGATTTTGATATTTTTATCACAGTTTTTTTTAATTAAATTGAAGAGTAAACGCCTTTTATCTTTAATTCAATCAAATTTGTGGTAGCTTTTAGCTGTCACTTCTTATCATTTAACCGTTATATTGAAACGTGTTGGTAACCCTTTTGAAAACAGCAAAAGTAAACAAAAACAAAAAATTTATCCTTTGGAGTACGGAGCGCACAAATTTGCCTCAGTTTAGTTGAAAGCAAATATTCGTCAGGTTCAGAAAATATTTTGAATGAATTTGACCTTGAATGTTACCGTTATTTTTTTGTGAATCTCAATCATCAAGTTTTTGTAGTGAAACAATTTTTTTACAGTTTTTTTGGTAAGTTTCCTTTAATTGGTACACATTTATTTTAATCAATTTTAACAATGAAAATTTACAATTTTTTTTTTTATTTACATCATGCAAACATGTTTTTTTTTTAAAATCAAACAAATAAAATGGATATGAATTAAAATGAAGGCAATAATGGCATAAGATAACTTGAATTTATCTAAAAAAAATAATTTAACTTGTATTTTTTTTTAATAAAATATACAAATTTGTTCTTTTCTTATAATTATAACATTAAAAATGCAAAAGAAAACCTAGAATAAAAGTAAAATTATCACATATCTTAATTTAAAAAAAAATTAGTTGAATTAATCGTCTTCATCATCATCCAGACAAATAACCTCGAGGCCCTTTTTTTGGAATGACACAAATTCAACATCATCAGAATCGGTTTCTTTTGATATTTCTTGTGCAAACAGTGATGAAATTTCTGTTGATGCCTGTGATGAATCTGGTTCCAACTTAACATCCGGGTAAAGTGATTTTAGGGTGTCAAATTTTCCAAGTAATTCAGAATTTTTTGATTGCAACTCGATTTTTGTTTGAGCCAATTGTGGTGTTTGTGCTTCGAGACGTTCAATTTCCTTTTGGGCCTGCAGGTAAGTGTGATTTTTTTTTTATTATTATTATTGTTATTACATTTCAAAAGTAAAATTTACTTACGCTTTGTAATATTTGAAGAGCATCCCAATTCGAAAACTTTTGGTTTGGGAAACAGTCCTCAGCAAGTTTGATGAGCAATATTTTCAGATATTGACTTTTATCCAAGCGTTCTAAATACGTTAAGTCATCCCATTTTTGCTTGAGATTAACTACGCCTTGTTCTGTGATGATCTGAAAATTCATTGAATTTAAATTAAAATCAAAAATCTTATAAAAAATTTACAAAATCTTACAATTTTTCGTGGTACTTTATTAGGATCATGTTCAGGATATTTATCAATGATCTGTTTCGATGTTTCAAATGTCCATTGTAAATTGTAATTTTCCGGAATAAAGCTCAATATCAATCCTCGCAAATACCGATTTAGGTATTGCATTGATTGTCCAGCTAAGAATTGGCGACGCACGTAATACCCATCACAATTTCTCATTTTAAGGACAAGACGATTTCCTCTTTTTTCCGCTAAAATTCGTCCTATTTCTGGTATTGAGCTGATATAATATCCATGAACAACGTCTGCTTGTGGAATTGAATTAGAATTAGTAATACTTTTTTGTGATGTGGTTGGTAGAGGAGTTGATGGCGTTGCAATCGGTGGTTTATTCGGTTGAACAGATACCGTTTCCTTAGGAACGGGAGGCTTAGCGATGACAGGTTGTTTGTTTTGGGTCGAGTTAACAGGAATAATTGAAATAGATGATGGCAAGGACTGTTGGAGATTTTTGATTTTGTTTTCGGCTGGTGGTGCTGGTGTAGGTATAGGTTTTTGCACGGGTGTTACAGATCTTTTATGTTTCTTCACAATAGATTTGATTTGCATGCCAGTCGGTGTTTTAATAACTACTTGTTGGAGAAGCGACTTCCCTACCTCAGGATTATTAGAAACCTTTGGAATTGCTTTGGATGTGGAAGGTTTCTGGTTATCAACAGTACTTTTATTAGCTTGAATGGTTGGTTTCAAAATGCTCACACCACCTTGGGATTGTTGGACTTGTTTCATTGAATTCAAAGCACTTAATGGCAAAGAAATTCTCCTTCCAATTACATTGGCTGCGTTTTTATCAGTCGAAACACCTGGCATGGATAATCGAACGATAGTCGAATCTTTTTTTTGTATTGATGATTCTTTGACATCAGTTTCCTTTGATTTAATTTCAAAAGCATCTCCATTCTTCCTTAACAATGTAACTTTCAGAGGCACATCAGTTTTTTGACGCTTTTCTGGTTTACTAGGAAGAATCTCAATCGTTTTGCTTGGTATGATATCAATCGATTTACGTTTCATGGATTCATTTTTCACAACAACACTTTCTTGCTCTTCATCACTGTCAAGTATTGGAATTAAATTGGGATCTGTAATTGCCGTTTGAACATGACTAATTTTAAACGGTAAAGGTTCAGATGAATTTTCACTGGTTGATACTTTGGCAGTTGGCTTAATTACTCGTGGACTTGGCTCGCCATCACGTTTTGGATACAACCAACTTGCAAATGTTGCATTTTCTTTCTTTATATTGTATTTCTTTTCATAATCTTCACGCAACAACCATTTTCCATCGACATTTTGACATAAAATAAAATCGATATCCTGATTCATTCGATATGGACCGAAGAAAATACAATTTGCTCTATGTGGCGTTGCATAGATTTCAGGGAATTTGTCATTCATTGTGACACGTACCGTTTTTGAATGTTCCTTGGCCAGAGTGAGAGCACATGAAATTTTATCATACGACAAATAATCACCCCAATCTGGTATGAAAATGTCTGAAAAGTCATTTTCAACTTGCAACATTAACCATCTTTGATCCGGAATTTCTGGTATTGGCAAAAATAAGCTCTTAATTGTTGGCATATTGTCAGTTGAACAAATCTTGATATTAGTTTTATCTTTATCAGCGTCATTTTGTTCTGCAGATTTTTTAATGGCTGTGTCTTTTTGGCTTGTGTTGTGAAGTAAATTAAATAAGTAGTTTATTTTTGCTGATAATACTGGATGTGTTTCAGGTGTTGGACGAGCAACAACTCCATTTCGTTGATAGTCATTTTCGCTATTCACAAATCCAGTAATTCTCCAAAAATTGGTACCACCATAAAGAGTAAGTGAGAGATTTTTTGTCCGTTCATCGTCAATTTTGAGCAGCAACATTTTTGAGAAAAGTGATAATTCTGGCATTTCAGCAGTACATTCCTTAATATTTTTAAGACTTTCCAATTGTTCAATGGCTGGCTTTGTTTCATTTTGTGTAACAATTACAGCTTTTCGATTTCCCTCACACTTAATTTCCCACACACTCAAGAGATTTTGTTGAAATCCTTGTAACATGCATTTCCATGTAAAAAAGTACAATTTCGATACATTTGGTTCAATCAATTTTGGTGAATTCTCTTTTTGTAATTTACAAATGTATTGCATTGCCTTGCTAATCATCATGTTTATGTGTTGAATTTTTTGGACACCCATATCTTTGTAAGTAGCATCACTGTCTTGGATATTCACCGAAGATTGAGAACAACTATCATCATCTTGTGATGATTCTTGACTTGCAGCAATTTCTTTTACATCTGCGCTATCGGGTTGTAAAATAATGTTGATAACTTTATTGATGTCAACTGCTTTTGCTCGTCTCACTAGTCGATTACATTTCAAGAAGTCAATATTGTTTGCTTGTTCTTCGGGAGTTTTTTCAATAATGAATATCTGTTAAAATGAAAAATGAATTTAAATTGAGTTTGAAAATAATTGAGTTGAACCTTACCGTGTTATTGGTTTTTTCAATGACTTTTGTGAAATCAAGTTTTCCAGCGTAAAAATAATCTTTTTTTGCCAGAATTTTATTCTTTCCAGTTGCGACCAAGATCATGTTTTTAGTTACAAGAGGTTTCAAAAGTGCTATAGCTTCGATTTCCTCTTCGCTGTTAGAAATATTGAGCCGTATGGGTCGATTTAAAATCGATTTACGTTTCTTTTTCGGAAATTCTCTTCTTTCAATGGGATTTTGTACAATGGGTGTTACATTTGAACTATTAGGTGCTGGAGTGGCTTTTGGCTGATTTTTTCGATTTTCTTCAAGGAAATGACGTTCACACTCTGTTAATCGCTTTTGCAAAAGTTTTTCAGCATATGCGTGTTTTTCTTCATACTTCTTGATAGCAACTTTTTTGAGGTTCGTCTCTAATGGATCACGAGTTTGGTATTTTGTGTCGATTGGGAAACAGCGCTGAGCAACATTTGTATCAAACTTTTCCATATCAAGTGAACTAAGGTCAACCAATGGTTGTGCTATTGATGATCGTCTTAATTTCGTAGGTGGCATTTCCATATCTGGTTTTGAGTTATTTGAAGAAGAGGATGAAAGTCTCTTTAATCGCTTTTCTGCATTTTCTTTGGTAGTCGATGAGTTAACTGAAGTTACTGACTGTTCAAAGGAGCGCCTTCCGTTTTCTTTTCTATCAAGTCGTTCAAATTCATAAATGGGTTTACGCGTTCCATAATCATATCTTTCTTCCAATCTCTCTTCAAGGTCGTCAAAGGTAAATGGTCGACCCTCAGTTGCTTGACCATTACAGAAACATTTGTACAATCGATGGACCATACACCAGGGTTCAATTGAATTTACATGTTGTAATTGTCTTAATACAACGTTGCAATGTTTCATGTTGTAAACAGCAGCTTCCAATGGATCCTTTGGAGTAAATTTACTTTTAGCAGGTTCTGATAATGGTACAATGTCATTTGTTTCATCAAAAGGTCCAGTACTGATTTTACTTGAATCCACAAAATCACTAAAGCGTTTTGGGGCACGTTTGGAACGACGTGCATGTTCACGATCTGAACCTGGAATCAGATATGTACTGTTATTGGATAAGACCAGAGTAGGGGTAAATTCTTTTTCAACACGAGCTAAGCGAGCAGTTGCCTTTTCTCGCAATGACTGAACTTCATCACTTGTGAAACTGCAATCCTGTTAAATGAGAGAAAAATTTTTTGGTTTCAATTTAAACAGTTACATTTAAAAACTTACCTTTATTTCTTCATCATTCAAGTGATATCGATTAGAAGTACAAGTGCATTCAAGCATACACTCTTGGTTTTTACAGTGATTTTTGTAGGTAAGTGACGTTGATAGACTTTCACAGATACAACCTTTATCACAAAATGATTCACTGCATTTTCCTATGATATAAAAAAAAAAATAAATGAATTACTTTTTAATATCATAATTTCAATTCATCACTTACCATTCTGATTATCAGCTGTAATGAAAGTAGCATTTAATTTTCTCAGTTCTCTGACAACTCTTCTTGACAATGACTTATCTTTAACTGATTTTGGTGGTGTAATTATTTCCAAAGGCTTATCTGTTTTGTCATAGTCAATATCTGGATCATTTTGAATGAAACAACTCTCAGAGAGGCCAATCGCCACACAATTTGTCATTTCTGTAAGGATTTGACTTATTTCAAGTCCTAGTTTATCATCAGGATCAATTGTTTTAGCGAAATTTAGTGGTTTTTCAATATCATCTGCTAAAATTTTATCTTCAACACTTATATTTGCTTGCATTTCTTTTCGTCTTCGTATCATAATTTTATTTTGGTTGTTTGAATATTCAATTGGAAATGAAAATTTTTCATCTTCAATGTCTTTGTCATTTTCTTTTAATAGTGACACGGAGAAACGTGCCCACTTTTCTGTTATGTTTTCGTAGGGAAGCAGATATTTAAAATATGGTTGAATTTTGGGATCAATTGGTCGACCAAGCTTAGGGTGTAATTCCAATTCAACGGTAGGCATTGTATACAATTCTAATGGACCTAAACACTCATCGGTACTAAGCCGGGAGGTTTGTTTGCGAAGTTTCTCACTTAATGGTCCTGGTTTCATATTAAGGATAATTTTATCATAATCGAGTAATTTCTTAGCAGCAATAGGTTCAGCCGGTTCGGTAGGAATGTCCAAATTGAATTTAATATTTTTAGGCATTTTGATTGGTTTACAGCACGGAACTCGTAAGCGATATTCCAGGTATTTTGGAAATGGTGTACAGACGGCTCTAAATTTCTTTTTACCATCAAAATTACCACGACTTCCAAGCAGATTACATTTCACACCGTCTACATAAACAACTTTGTAGAAGAAACGATTTTTTTCTGTTTTAAGGAAACTCAATGCACGCCAAGCATCTCTTCGATAAGGAACTGTTTCTTTTTGTAATGCAGTCAACATGGGGAAATTAAATTGATAATCGTAGTCTTCTCGATTAATTTTCGCTAATTCATTATAAATTTTTGATTCATTTTCCATCATAAGGAACTTTATGCCTTTTTTCTTTTGCATTAATTGACGCTTCTCGGCCACTGTACGTGGTCGAACAAGATCAACCAGTTTTTTTGGTCTATCTAGATGTGGTGGTTTCATTCCAGAACACACAAGTCCTTCATGTTCTTTTTGATCGATGTTTTTCAATTCATCTTCCTCAATTTTTTCCAATTTGACTTTGACTTCTTCAGCACTTTCTTGGTCGACAAATGCAGATGCTTTGGTATTTTGAGCTCTAGGTGTTGGCAGTAATAGTGGTACTTGTTTTTCACTCACTTTGAATGGATTTTCCTTTGTATCTCTTGATTTTGTCACAGATACCTCTTCAACTTCCTTTTTAATCTGATGCACTGCTTTACGAGCTCGCATTCTTGTTGTACGTTGCCCTGTCTCGACTGTAAGTGGTATCAATATTGGTTGTGGTAACTTATCTTCTTGGAAATCTTCTTCAATTTTGTCTTTTTGCAGTTTCTTTTCAAAGTTAGTTGGCTTGAATTTGTTTAGAAGTGAATCGAGAAATCCTTTTTTACTTGGAGTAATGGATGGTGAATTGTATCCAGTATCAGATAAATTGGGCGTAGTTGTTGATTCAATTTCAGAAACTTCATCTGCAATATCTTTTATTGGTGTTTTCAAATCAACAGGAATTTTCTTTTTATACTCCTCACAATCTGAAACTTCATTGGGAATTTCTGGTGTGACTCGCAATGGATCCATTTCATCGTCATCATCAAAGCATTCGCCATGAATTGAGTCTTGTGTATCGGTGTTTCCATTTGTAATCTTATTATTAGATTTTTGAATTGTATCATCATTTTTACAAACAGATGCAATCTTCACATCATCATTTTGTTTATTCTTTTTGCCCAACTGCAACAGTTGGAGTTGCTCTTTCAATTTATCACGGACTTGCTGGGATTGTTCCTTCACAGTTTCATTGGTTTCACAGTTTTCTGTAATTTCTTCCTCCTCATATGCAATGAAATTCGATTGACGCACCTTTCTTACAGCTCGACGCCAGGATTTGAGTGAATTTGTTGATTTACATGCTTTTTCCTTCAAGTATTTTCTTCGTATGTCAAATCTTTTTATGGAGTTGTAACATAAATAATGGTGATTCTTTTTGTGTTTCACGGAAAATCTTAGAACAACTCTAAGACGAAGTAGACGTTTATCAAGAATACTTGCTAATGTCTTCAAATGTACTGATTCACGAGATATGTTGAATTTTTTACAAATATAGAGAATGTTTTTGTACTCTTCACGAGAAATTTTCATTTTGGTATTTATTCAAATTTTTTTTCCTGTTTAAGGACAATTTATTTTACAAATTAACCAAGGATTTGGTTGAGATCACAGCTGATAGTTGACTGAAAAAAAAATGAAAAAGAAAAATTAGAAATTTTTTTTTGAGTGGGGTTGATACCGAATTACGTAACATAAGATTTTTTTCATGACATTTGGTTTTTATGCCCGATTATTATAATAAATAAAAATTAATCGAAAAAAATATAAAATTGTTAATTATGTTACGTAATTCTGGAACAGCCCTTAATGATATTTTTTTATTATTAGTTTTCAATTATAAAAACATTTTTTCATGTTTTTCAAAAACCACGTGTAGAAATACCACACCTAATTTTTCAACATAACCTCACTTTTTTATTATCCTTTATTTTTCATTCATTTCAATCGTATTTCATTATTTTTACCGTATGTTATTCATATTTCACTAAATTTTCAATATTCCAATAGAATTTAATTGAATAAAAAAACATTTTATTATTTAAAATAAATTTTTCAAATTTCATTCATCCGCCATTTGCAATATCGTCATTTCCGGGCGAACGATAATGCAAGCCCCGTAATGTGTATTGTTACTGAAAAATATTATACTACGACACGAAAAAAACAAATTCTATTTCTCTTAATAATCTACGCATTAATTGCTTTGATTTAATTTTACATTCAATGTACCCTCCCAATTATCAAATTAACAAATTTTCTCATCTGAATAATTTTTTTTATTACAAAGAAAAAGACAGCTTAAACATTGATCAAAAGCACAACTTTAGTCACGTATGTATGTGACAACGATATTAACAAGAAAAAAAATTACATTTCAAATATCATTCATTTCAATTCAATAATCACAATTTTCAATTGATATTTTATGTTCAAAGTATTACTCACCTATTTAACTATTCATTTTCGTAATTTTTCATAATTTTCCAAATGAAATTATAATTGTTTTTGATTTTTTTTTAAGTTTCCAAACTTTTCTTAAATTCTTCAATGAAATAAAAGATAATAATATACACATACAATATGTATTCTTCCTGTTCTGTCAAACTTAGCAGTACTTGAATTCACCGTTTATTTCAATTTTCAAACACATAACTAATCCAAGCTTAACCTTATTTGGAGGAGATTTAAGATGAAAAAACCTTCAATTTATAATTCAGATGAAAGTTAAACATTATTTTTATTTACCGAAATCATTTTAATTAGATTTTGTTCATTAATTTGTTTTTAATTTCAATTTTAATTATTTTTATTAATGGCATCTATAGTTGAAACGCAAATAGAATTCTAACCGCAAAGTGTTTGATAACAAACGCAAACTCGTAAGCCAATTCAATATGGCAACACACGCGGTATTTTTAGAAAAATGCAAAATCAATTTTCACATAAAATAATGAATAATTTTAATTAAAATTGTGATTTTTAGTTAAAACTAATAATTTAAAGTCATTTAAAACGATTTTCTAGTGAAATTATGACAATTTAATGTGAATTTTATAATGTTATTTTGCCGGTATAGAAAACTGTCATTTAGAAAAAATCTTAAAAACATATGTTCAATGTAGCGCTTCTTGTGACGTTTAAAATGCGTGTTTTTTTTAAACATAGGGAACAACAATTTGAGTGAGAAAGTAAAAAGTAATTAAAAATTTGAAACAAAATTATAAATTAAATGAAATTTTAGTTTTAAAGGAAAATAATATAAGTTTTAGATAAATATTACATTCAAATTAAAAGATCGTACTGAAATAAAATTGATATAGAGAGGTAATGAAAACAATAAAATTTGATGAGTTAAAGCTTGTTTGTCTTTAATTCAAATAAAAAAGATCGTGATAAAAAAATTTCAATTTAAGAGAACATTTATACCTTTTGCCCTGAAATAATTCTATGATTTAGTTGACACAGCTTTGCAAATTCATCTTAAAAGCCTTAAAAAATTTACAGATTATCTACAGCAAAAACTCCAGCACTATTAATATCTTAACGAAGAATGAAGGAACTACATTCAATGAAAGATACAAATACAAATAGCGTGATTTTACATTTGACAGGCAACTCAATAGAGCTTAACATATTAATTTGTTCAAAACAAACCAAAGTGAGGATCAAATAATTGTTAAAATTTTTAAATATTTGTCAAGTAAAAAAAAATTGAGAGAATGCAGCACTTCATGATGATTAAAGGTAGATCTGCCCACAAGTTTTTGTTGGACTTAACTTTAACAATAATAGTTCAGACACCATGAGAGCAAGATGCTTTCCGAGAATGCACACTTCGAAAAGACATAAATTAAGATCCTTTGCAGTCATAACAATCCATAATGGAAGTCATATAAAATTGAGGTCGAGGTAATTAAATTAAAAATTGACATGCACATCCCGTCTCACGAGGCCAGTAGGCGAAATAATGTCATGCAGCCTAATTCACGTTTGTACTCGCAAACATCACGTGATTACACAGAACTTCCTGAAGAGCCCATAATGAGCATAAATACAAGACAGTAACCCTTTAAAAAGAAGAGTTAAATAAAGATCAATTAAATTCAAAAACATAGCTTCGTTCGATTATACGAATTTGTGCAGAAAATGACAACCATGTCTTATCTAAAAGAAAAACAATCAATTAAACATAATCAAATTGAATGACATTTTAATATATTTAATGGTTCAACAAAATATATAAGAATGTAAAAATATATTTATTTATACATGTGATAATCCGCTGTTTGATATAATTCAATTAAACAGTTTCTCATATACTGTTAAAATCTTTCAATTTCTTATCAAAATTGAGAAAAATCATCATAAAACAGCTAAAACGCAAATATTGCTAAAAACCCGGGAAAATATTGAACTCTTGCACGACTTATTTAACAAAACACTAATACAGAGATTTTCTCATTAAATTACTCGTTTTACTCACCATAGCAATTCTATATCATTTTATGAATGGAGTGAGTAATTTCAATACAATATTCAAACAAACAAGTTATGTTGCATTGTGTTTGTAATTGAACAATATTCATTACAAAAATTTGCAAAATATTTTATAATCAAGATAATTTCTTTATTAATTGATGCATTTAAATGGATTTTAAGAATAAATTTTCTTCTTTCACTTTTAATGATTTTGAAACACATCCATTTTACAATGAAATTCTCTAAATACTATGCTTAATATATACAAATGTGAGTATAAATATGACCTGTATTATAAACATATGATCATGGCAGTCTCAATTTTGTTTCTTTTTGTTATTATTACTGTAAGTTGTTGTACTGAAATACAACAAACAGTTTATTAGTTCTTTTATAAAATTTTTGAGAGTAGTTTTATTTGTAAAGTCAAAGTAGTTGCGTGTATTTTTTACTTTAACTCGATTTTTTCGTTTATACCAAAAATATATTAATTGTGTCAATAGGTCCATTTCTTTTTCGTGTACATTATAAGTTTTTTTGTTTAATAAAAATTTTCATTGGAGGTCATTGACTACAGTTTTTTTTATTGAAAATTCTTGTTTTTATTGTAAAAATAGTGTGTTTTTTTTTTGTTTATTTACTATGATTATGACACAATCAAAACCAAAACAAGTTTCTTTCTGAAAAAGATAATAAAACACATACGAAAACTTATCAGCAATATCATATGATAGTCTTCCACGATTACAATTAAAATAAAAAAAGGTATACGAATACAAAATTTTTAAATTTCGTTTAGTTAATTAATGAAATCAGTCTGACTGACATTCATTTTAATTTTAACAAAAAATAACACTTAGCATAATAATAATTTAGGGATTTATTTATAATTTTAATACGACATTCACATGTGAATTTTTTAAAAAAGTTGTAAAACTAAGGCAATTATACTACATATAAAAATAAAATGTAGTACAAAAAAAAAAATATAAAGATTCAGGGTCATATATTATTGTGATTTCATTTGGATTATATGATTATTTACCTAATTTTAACTGTATTTGAAGTACTAATATTGAATTTTATTATTAATTATGGCTGTGAGTGATGTGTCAACACTTAATCGAAGCATATCGATGCTTATTGAGAGCACAGGTATCCAAATATTATGATAATTAGTAATATATTGCAACAGTGATGAGAGACATTCAATAAATATTGTTATATAAAATTATGTCAACATTTACAAAGAATAAAAAATGATTACGTCATTAGATAATTTGTATTGTATCAAGTTGAAGAAACTTGTTCTGTATGTTAAAGATACTGAAATATTGCGGCATTTTATGAATCATTTAAAAAAAATTCTCAAGCTTATTAAAATGCTAGAATTTAAATTGTTTTGATACATGATTGGAAACAGCAGAATGTATTTTGTTGAAATTGAGTATTATTATTAACGGAATGTTTAGATTATAATCTAATAATAAAAGTATGCTCTTATATTCAGGAGCTCTTGAAAAAAAAATCTTGAGATTCAATTTCATTTCAACTAATGTTTGTAAAAGTTAAAATGTAATAATTTGTAATTGTAATTATCAATATTTATAATATGCAATGATGAACTCTAATCTTTAATCAAACAAGCAATAATGACTACTAAATTATCATCAATATACAAAAAAATGATAGAGGGCATATAGAGATAAAAAAAAAATATGATATGTCTATTTAATCAAGTTTACTTACCTCTTTTTTATTATAATTCATGAAGTGAAACGTAATTGATAAGAATTTCAATGACAAGAAACAGGTGGATGGTCAGTTATTCAAAATTGCAAACATGTCTGATAAGATTTTCAAATTTTACCCTCTTCTTATAAGAAATAAAAGAATCATGATCTTATGTAACATGATCAAATTCTTGATAAAAATAGAAATTAACTCCAATTTAATTAATTAACTGAATAATATAAAAAACATCATCTTTCAGAGGAAATGTCCAATAAAAATGAATCAACACAAAGTCTTGAGATTGAACAGCCCGTTCAAAAACATTCAGCATTTGATTGCTTTCAACTTATCGAACAACAATTTTCACCTGACTCTGAATTCGATGAAACTTTAGGTATTGAAGGTTTAGACGAAGTAACTGTTGTTACAATTGGCGGTGAAGAAATTATCATTAAGCGTCAACCAGATGAAGCTACTCAAGCTGCATCAGAAATTCCATTCAATACAATTTTTAAAACACCAGAAAAATTTAAACAAAAACAACGGAAATTGTATTTGCCAAACACTGAGATTAACGTTGAGATTACAGATTTTGATCGGAATGTTACATATCATTTACTTAATCCGAATTTGTGAGTCATTATTTTTTTAATCTATTTTAATGTGATTTTAAATGCATAATTTTTATCATAAGATATACAATTACATTGAAGCATGGTCAATTTACGTGGCAAATTAAACGAAGATATGCCGATTTCCAGAAACTTCATACACAGTTAATGGTATTTAAAGCATCATTGAATATTCCCTTTCCAACTAAAGCTCACAAACAGTTAAGGGAGAGTTTTAGAATGACAAAATTGAATCAAACAACATTGAGTGACGATCAAATCAGAAATGCGACAACATTAGATGTGAATGATGTAACGACTAAGGATGCTAAAGATGATAAGAAAAAGAAGAAAAAGGGTGCATTACCTCGATTTCCGAATAAACCAGATGCCTTAGTGCCTTTTGAGTCGATACCAGGGAGGATGAAGCAATTAGAAGATTTTTTGAAAAATCTGTTAGCGATTTCAATTTATAGACAACATCCGGAAACAGTTGAATTCCTTGAAGTATCACCATTGTCTTTTATATCGGCATTGGGGGGTAAAGGTAAAGAAGGTGCATTAAAGAAAAGAAGTGGTTCAACAAGACCTAGTCAAAGGGGATGCGATTGTTTTGGATGTTGTAGCAATGATTGTTGTTTCAGACTTAACCAGTTTTGTTCAACTGGGGTTTGTTCTCGATGGAGAAATTGTTGGTTTTTCGTTAAAGATACATTTTTCGGATATATTCGACAAAAAGATGGCGTTGTGAGAGGTGTTGGTCTATTTGATCAGGGATTTGATGTATCGCAAGGTGTTTATAGTACAGGAATGCGAAATGGAATTCAACTTTATACTCATAGTAGGTTCGTTATGTTAAAAGGCAGCACAAGGAGGAGTACAAAAGAATGGTTAGATTACATTAAACATGTCGCTTCTAATCAAGGTAATTTCATTTTTTTTTCAACCATAAGACTAATAATATTTTATTGAAACTTTAAATTAGCAAGTCAATTTGTCAGTGCAAATCCTCATAACTCATTCGCACCTGTTCGGACTGGAATCAGTGCAGGTTGGTTCGTTGATGGTGCAAGTTACATGTCATGTGTTGCAGATGCTTTGGAAAAGGCTCAAGAAGAAATTTACATTGCAGATTGGTGGCTTAGTCCGGAAATTTATATGAAGAGACCAGCAATTGATGGATTTTATTGGAGATTAGATAAAATTTTACTTAGAAAAGCGGTAAAATTCATAATTTTTTGATAAGACATTTTCAATTGAATTTTTTTCTGTATCATAGAAACAAGGTGTAAAAATATTTGTTTTGTTGTACAAAGAACTGGAAGTAGCACTTGGAATTAATAGTTTTTATAGTAAACAGCGATTAACGGCATTACATGAAAATATTCGAGTTTTACGTCATCCTGACCATGCAAGAGCTGGAGTCTTTTTTTGGGCACATCATGAAAAACTAGTAGTGATTGATCAAACTTATGCTTTTGTAGGTGGAATTGATCTTTGTTACGGTCGTTGGGATGATCACATGCATCGATTAACAGATTTAGGCTCAATTTCAACACCTTTACAAAATCCAATTTCAATGTTGATCAAGGGTGCTCAAAATATTTTTACAAAAGTGCCTGGGTCTATGGATACCGTTGACTCTTCAACTCCAATTCCAAATAAGCGTGTTATCAAGGTAGAAGATCCCGAAGATGCTTTTATGAAACAAGTTGCTGACTTGAAACCAGGTCACAAGCCAAATACACCAGAAATGGAACGAAGAAATAGACTATCAGCTGTTAAAGATAAAGTGAAGACAAAAGGAAGGGATTTTATGAATTTACTATCCTTGAATGAATCAGAAATACCAGTAGAAAATAGTAAAGATAAACCAGATGCTTGTAGAAATTTGCATTTCAATGAAGACGAAATGAAAGAAGCTGCTTGTGGTGGCATGGAAGATCCTTCAAATAACTATACAGATCCAATGATTGAAACACTCACCGGTCAAGCTAAATTATGGATTGGAAAAGATTATTGTAACTTCATTTATAAGGATTTTATTAACCTCGAATTACCTCACGATGGTAATTATGAAAATCAATTTAGTTTCAAATAAATGACTAATATTTTTCTTTAAAATTTCAGATTTTGTCGATCGAACTCAAACTCCAAGAATGCCTTGGCACGATATTGCCACAGTTGTCGTTGGATCATCAGCTCGAGATGTTGCTCGTCATTTCATTCAACGATGGAATGCTGTGAAGTTAGAAAAGGCCCGTGATAATCTTTCATATCCTTATTTAATGCCACGAACATATCAAGAAATTAAAGTAGATCCCAATTTTATATCAATTCCATTACACCGAGTCTCATGTCAAGTATTACGATCATCGTCCTCTTGGAGTGCTGGTTTCCTAGATCCTGAATATGTTGAGCAATCAATACATGAAGCTTACATTGACACCATTACAAAGGCACAGCATTACATTTATATTGAAAACCAATTTTTTATTAGTATGGAAAGAGGAAATCTCTATGTGAAAAATGGAATTGTTGAGAGATTATATGAAAGGATAATGAGAGCTGTGAAAGAAAATAAAGTCTTCCGTGTATTTGTTGTGATGCCTTTACTTCCTGGGTTTGAAGGTGATGTTGGAGGTACTTCGGGTAATGCTGTCAGAGTCATAACACATTGGAATTATTCTTCGATTAATCGAGGACAATATTCATTAATTTCACGCTTAATAACGGCTGGCGTTGAAGATCCCTTTCAATATATTTCATTTCACAGTTTACGTACACATTCAGTATTAAACGGCTCACCAATTACAGAATTAATTTATGTTCATTCCAAATTGTTAATATGTGACGATAAGACAATCATTTGTGGTTCTGCAAATATTAATGATCGTTCATTAATCGGAAAGCGTGATTCCGAAGTTGCAGTTATTATTCAAGATGAATCCTTTGAAGAAGGTCGTATGAATGGTGAAACATTCCCATCAGGATTATATGCAGGTCGTTTAAGACGATTTTTATTCAGAGAACATCTTGGAATACTTGAGCCTAAACCAAAATTTCATAACATCGATATTAATGATCCAATTAGTGATCAATTTTACAATGGAATTTGGAGACGAACATCAAACCGAAATACACGCATTTTTGATGAGGTATTTAAATGTATTCCAACAAACAATACCCAGTCGTTTGCACAATTAAAAGCGTATTTAGAAGAAGATCCATTGTGTAAAAGTGATGTTAAAGCAGCCGAAGAGCGTATCAAACAAATTGAAGGGTATCTAGTTGATCTTCCATTAGAGTTTTTAAAGAATGAGGTGCTCACACCCCCAGCTACAAGCAAAGAAGGCATGATGCCTAATGTGCTATGGGTGTAGTAGAAAAAAAATTAATGTTTTTTATGTCTGTACAAAAAGAAAAATTAAAAGAAATAAAGTGCATTTGAAACTGTTGTACAAAAATAAATTTAATGTTCAATCGTACGTTTGATGGTTAGCCGGCTTTCATCCTCCAAGGCAAGGAAATTTGTTTTTTTCTCGAGTTTGAAGTTAAATCCATTCGTTCTAAGTAAATCTGTTCAATCCCAAGTTCAATAGTCATATGATCATTGTTTTCTTATGCGATTCAAAAATTGAGGAGAAATTTTTCATTGACGAATTAAATTGCTCTCTTCAAAGCTCTCTTTTAAATGTATTTCATTCATTCAACATGAGAACACTTACATACAAATTGTAGTATTATCAATTTTTATACCAATCAAATAGTATAAAAGTGAGTACGTGACATCATGAATAAGCTGTTGTATGTATAATTGCATTTGAGTTATGTACATATTCGAAAAATATTTTTCTAACATAATTAAATGATGTTAAATTGATGATTATTTGAATTGTTTTTCATTTTTGCAAGGAAAATTAAATAAAAATTAAGGATTTCTCTGGATTTTTGTTTATTTTAATTGAGTCAAAGTAAAAAAAAAAGAATTCCATATTGTAATGTGCACCTACTTAGCATCACGTTTTTACACAATTATGTACCATGCAAAGAGATGACATTTTTATATACCTACTTACCAAACTGAAATTAAGGGAGCAGCTGTGATGTATTCTAACATATTGTTTTTCCTCTTTTATAGTAGTTGTGTCTGCCGCTCTTCCGATGTTTATTTCATCTTCAAAGCTTCGTATTTTCTTCGGTCTCATACATACAAAACTTTTTTTTTTTGACTATTCAAGAGTTCGGTGCAGTTTCGGTATTATCACACACATTTGTGTATGTGAAAAAAGAGAATCAAAACATTTCAAATACACACACACAGTTAAACTTACATATTTTGGTTGGTTCACTGAAGTACTCGCTCATTTTTTTGTCTCATTCATTCAAGTTAAGTTGTTCAGGAAAGATGGTGTCGTGTTTAATGTTCTAACATAGAGATACTCCACATATAAAAAAAAAATACAATTAAACAAAAAAATTCAATATTTAGTGATTTAAGCAAGTCAAAACATTAAAATTATCATAGTTTTAATATTGAAAACTCATTTTCACTGTCATAATTTAATGTAATTTGCTATTTTGTGTAAGTTTATTATAGAATTTTGTAGAAAAACTTATCGGGAAGTAAGTTTTTTTTCTTTTCTCAAAGCAAAATAAATTTTTAATGCTATATATAGATACAAGTTATATACATATACACATATACGTACATATATATGTCTATAGAAAGACAGTACATGCAGTGTGAATACTGCACTTGAAAGGTGGTTATACTTATTATGTGTATATCAACATCATATTGAAATGAAATGAAAAGAAAAAATATGTGTTTCAATGAAAATTACATATAAAAAATATTGAAATTGAAATATATATAAAAAATAATAATAAAAATTTAATCAAAAGATATGTGTAAATGCTCAATGAAGATATAAAACATAAAAAAATAAAATTATTATTGACATAAAAGGTGTGTGTGCGTGTATGTGCATTCCAAAATGGAGTCTGATAATAATAATAAAACAGCAACAGCAGCAGCAGCAGCAGCAACAGTAGCAATAACTAAATTCACAGCTCCATTAACAGTTGCATCAACATCAATTACACCAATAGTTGTTCTCAATAGCAAATCCGTACGTGAAGCAACAAATTTATTAAACAGCAGTAATAATCGTAGTGTTAATCATAATAATAACAAGTCTACGACAACTAGTGGTTTACAACAAATAATCAAGGATAAATTTGATAATCTTAAATGTCAGAATAATAATAAAAATACAAGTAATAATAATAATAACAATAAGAATAGTAATAAAAAGCATGATACAATGCTGCTTAACAATAAAAACTTGTCAGTATCGGTATCTGTGTCTGCAGTCCCGATTGCAAAACAACAAAATGCCAATAGTGGGTTAAGTCACAGTAAGAATAATAATAATAAAAAGGATATTATGCCGAGTCCCGCAGTTCCTGCCTTATTGACGTCAGGCAATAAAACACATGGAAAGAATAATAAAAGTGGTTCAATGACCAAAAACCAGGATTTACAAGATCCGGATGATAGAAAGAAGAGATGCGCAGATCGTTATGATTCTTCAGAATCTTCAGACAGGTTAGTATTAGCTTATTTTCATTTTATGATCATTATCAATTGAAGACCAGACCTTTATCTGAATGAATGTGGCTATGAGTGCTTGAATTTCATTCTTTTCTTTCCTTGTGTTTTTTTTTGTGTGCTCTTCCTTTCGCTTGTGTATACATAATTTTTTTATAATAATATAATACCTTTCATAACCATTTGAACGATCGACCAACGACGTTCTTCTGTGCATGACAAAAATTCCTGCGTATAAGCAGTAAAATTTTATATTATACAACCAAAGCAGAATACAAAACGTATTTTTATTCCCTTTTTTATTTTATTTTATTCACATTTTTTTTTTATATACAAATACAAGTATTTTTTTATATATTTTTAAACTTTTTTTATAACATTAGGAATAAGAAGACTAATGAATTTTCAGAATATGTTAAATACATTGCAAGATCACGATGATTCCGAAACGAGTGTTCTTGAAAGTGTTGATAAAATCGTAACACAAATACTTTCATGGAAATTAAGAGTGTTGTTAAAGCAAAATCGATTGTTCCTTATAATGAAAATTAGTGTTATCAGAAAATTCTTTCATAAAAAACACTTTAAAATCAATGAAGATGATTGTGATGACTTTACACATCCAAATTAAAGTCTGTTTATGATTTAAGCATAAAAGTACTTATGATATTAGGACATGCGTGTAAAAGGGGCGTTTTATTTTATTTATTTATTTATTATATCATCGAAATCCTTTTGGGGATTCACAAATTGTTTATGCTCCGAACGTTTTGTGTTGCAATAAATTATTTGTCTGTTTTAAGGCATTGATAGATATTTTTTGTTCTCGAAATTTGAACAAAGAAGTGTCAAATCATCTGAGAGGATCATAAAATGAAAAATGACTTTACATCTGAAGGAAGAAAAAAAAACACGCCAAATTAAAATAAAAAAAAAATATGTATCAAGATTAAGTTCACTGTCGATGCCGAATTTTTTTTTTGACCGTGAATATATCACGTACTTTCATTTGTGTATAGGCATATAAATGTTTATAAATTATTTAACCCTTTCCTACCCAAAACGACGATAAAATTTAATGGTATTAATGTTAATTTTAACAATTTTCAATGTTTTTAGTTCAATTTTTTTTTTCGCAGAGAACGATTTTGAAAAGAAATTCTCGCAGTTGCAAGGAAAGGGTTAACATAAAATTGTCACATATAAACGTAAAATAATTACTATTATTATTTTGATTCAACAATAAAATATTGTGCCAAAAATTACTCACTTTAGTCATTTCATACAAAAATCCGACCTTAAATCGAACATTTTTAGAGTACAAAATTCAATATTTATCATAATTTTTCATTTTTTTTTTCATTTTAACAACAAAAATAAATAATAAATAAAAAAAAGAGTAAAATGACATTTAAAAATATTTGTGACTCAGTCAAAAACTATGTATGTTTATATGTATTGATTAACTGATTACTCTTTTTTTTCATTTTTATTTTATTTTATTTTTGTTCATTGATCTCGCATGAATGTGAAATTTATGTACATTGTACAAGTTTTTTAAATCAGGTTTATGTATATGAATAATGATGATAATCGGTTAAAATGTATGAAATTCAAAAAAAAAAAAATTAAAAAATGTCTGTGTTGTGTATGAATATAAAAGAGAGAACATAAGCGATAACAAGTTTGTATAAATTTATAATATTTATATATATTCATTCAGTCAATGAGAAATTTCTTACATTGAGATAATACCGAGATATTTCAGTTTAAAACGATTTTTTTTTCGTCTTATTCTTATTTGATAATAATGTGAACCAAAAAAAAATCTGTTATTACATAAATCATTTTCTATGATATATTTTTTTTATTATTTGTGTATTTGAATCTTATTATAGTCAAGTACTATAAGCCAAAAATAGCGAATGCCATACGGTAGTCTTTGTAGTAAAACAGTGTTTTTTTTTTTTGCAAAAAAATAAAATAAAATAAAATAATAGGCACGTCACACGATATAGACACACTTTATAGCTATAATAAACAACAATTATTTAATAACGCGGCAAATTTTTATTTTCTTCCTCACGAGTTGTGTACTACTAGACGAAAAATGCTAACAGTATTGTGTTAAATCTAATAGGTAATAGTTTTCACTTTCAGTTTAAGTTTATTATTATTTATTATGACGGTTTTAATTGCATGTATTTCCATACTTTAACTTACTTCAAATCGCAAAAGTTTGTTATTATAATTATTTTGATAGTGAGAGAAGGAAGCTCCGTAATTCAAGGTTAGCTGACTACACTCTAAATTGAAAACGCCCCACAGACCACCTCGTTTAATATGCATGGAATAAAAGAGTGCTTATAATATTCGAATTTTTGTTCCAAATTACTTGGAAATGCGATAAAAATTTCATTCACCAACCAAACTGTAAGCGTCAATCAAAAATCTTCGTTTTCAACTTTCAGTGTGGGGCTAAAGTTAAAAAAAAGCTTAGAGCGCGATTGCGAGTCGGAATCTAAGGAGTTTAATAGTGAGAGCACTCTAAGTTGAAAACGTCCGGAGCTATCACCCAACACTGCAGGGCGTTTTCAGAGAGATAATGAAAGGATTTCAAAAACATTTTGCCCTTTGCCTCTAAACCACTATTATCACAATTCATTCATTTATTTGATTAGCATTTATAAATTTTTCACTTTTAATTAAATATCAAGTGTGTTTTATTACTACAATACTCTACATTGATATACTCACGTATACACAAAACCGAACGTGCATCAATGAAAGACCTTGACAATTTTATGACGACAATAAGTTGATATTTTATATATATTTATAGAAATTATGAGTAAAAAAAGGTTTGACTATGACATATTATTTATTCTACGCATTGAATACTGATAAAATTTAAATTAATTATTTGTCAAAATGATTAGATAATAATTTTGTTATACATTAACAAAGTGATGTTATTTTACACATGAAATATTCTAGAAAACAGACCCAAAATTGGTCCCTTAACGGAATATGATCTAGTTTATTTAAATTGTATGAAATGAAAAACAATAACGAAAAAAAGGTTTTAACACTTAAATTTCGGAATAATTTAAATTTCCTATGGGAAAAATTCACAGATAACAATTAAATTATAATTTCATTGAATTATATTAATTTTTTGTGTATTTTCTTAATTAAATTGATCAGTGAAAGTGTTTTGTTCTTTTTTTTTGTATTTTTACATTTAGCATTAAATTTCCAAAGCTTTCATTAAAAATTTCGGGTTTTGCATTAAAATGTTATATACTGAGAACTATTCTTAATTCTTTCCTTCTCTTTTGAATTCTTATTCTTCTTCTTTTCTTTAACCTAAAAAAAAATAACTTCTTCAGAGACTTAAACACATACATACCAAGTTATTTTTTTGTTCAGTGTGTTCTTCTTGTACCTTTTACGGAACTCGATTAACCGAATGAATCGAATAGAGTACATTGCTCTCTCGGTTGGTTAGAATAATCGTCGCGCCTGTTTGTTGCCACTTTTTGTTGAATTTTTTTCTTTTTTTTTGTTGTTATTACTTTTACATTTAACTTAAATCTATTTGTGTATGATCACTATTCAAATATATGCAAAAAATGCAAGCAGTGAATGCATAATGTAAGGATAAATAAATTTATGTAAAATATTTGCATGTAGAAATGCATCCTCTTTTCATAAAATTTCATCTTATTTCTATTTTAATCAAAGTTTGACCTCTTTCAATCTTTTCATAATAAAAATGTCACGTCCTTTATTATAATCTGAAAGAAAAAGACAAGAAACGAATCAGTTTAACTCACACAATAAAGTTTTCAATGAAACTTCTTCTTTTTATTTATCTTATGATAATGTAAAAAGCTTTGTTGTTTCTGACATTTAATGCTGATCAATGACATGAAAATGTTCATTTCCAACATTTATTTGAATTCACGTGTGACTTTTACATTGAATAAAAAAAATACCATGCTCTCAACCAATTCCTACTTCCTGTCATACAAATAGGGCAGGTATTCAATCACACACTGTGATAATAAGTATTTTTTTTTCTCATTTAATAATGAAACTCCTACAATTTCATAAAAATATAAAAATGAAATAAGGACTCAATGTATCCAAAATTAAAAGAAAAAAAAAAGATCGAGGGGAGTGAGGAATATTCATTGAATGCAATGTTTCCCATGGTAATGGATTGAGATCAAATATCACAAATTATTATGTTTTTATATATATTTATATTTTTTTTGTTGTTGTTACTTGAGAGAAATAACATTTTTTTCGGGATAATAGAATAAAGGTAGCCATTTTATTTCAATGTATATATGTTATTTTTTTTTTAAATTTCATTTAATCATCGTATTACTTACTAGGTGGGATAAATTTGCTTTTGCCTTGTTGGGTAAATGTGAGGGGTGATGATAAAATAATCTATAGATTTAATTTATATGGTAAATGTTTTAATGTACCTTGACTTATAATGTTAAAAAAAAATATAATTTTATAGGAAAATTAATCAAAGTAAGAGTATTTTATTAGGATTTGGCTTAAAACAGACTTTTTTTAATTTTTGCTTCTATCCGGTATATGAAGAAGATATTTCCGCAAATTTTCATCCTGAAGAGAATTTCTTATATGTGTGTAATAATATTTTTTTATTCACATAAAAACTGGTTTTGGATTCCCTTTAGGTAGGTTCTGTTATAAAATACAAAAACCTGTATTATTATTATTTTTATTTTATAATGGAAAAAAATGATAAATATAAAAAAAAATAAAGTTTAACATCACATAATGATGTACGATTAAGAGAAAAAAAATATGTATAGATGTTAAAAGCACGTCTCAAATACAAACCGTAACACAAACCATGTGTTTGTATCTTTTTCTCTCTTTCTTCAATAAAAGTACATATATATATTTTGTATTAAATTAAATACACATCCAAAGGTACTGTTAAAAAGATGAAAGACATAAAAAGACGAGACAGAAACAATAATTATATTATACCACAATACAATTTTGTGTATACATGCATTGATATGCAACATTTATTGCATGCATTACATTGAATGCATAAAACAAGTGTATAAGATAAAAATAATAATAAAAAAACATCTGATAATAATGTTGACAACATGTGATATGTGTTTTAATTTAATTGAAAGTGCAATAAATTAGTGTATGTGATTAAAGATGAGAGGATATGCATAAGTCATATGAAATTTCATGAAATTATGTTCAAATTTTAGTTCATTGTCCTATTAATTTCTTCTTTTATTAATAATATTTCCTGTTATTTTATTAACTTTACATGGTAGCTGTCAAATAATGGTAATGATTGTCAAATATTTATTCTCTTCAAAAGAAGGGATAAGAAACATGGAAAATGTTTTTAACAGTTACATTTCCAGACATTATTTTTATTATTAAAAAAGAGGTCGATGATGAGAACAAACATAAATATAAAAAAAAACTGAAACTAAACACCGCTGTACAAATATTTCCTTTTAACTTTAATATTAACTTTAACTTTACAAAACTAACAACTTTATTTTTATACCATGAAAGTTATGATATTGTCAACAATATACGCCAATCAGGAGCCAATCTCAATGTATATGTTGATGATGCACTTAAGAATGCGCTGAAGAAGACAATAGTTTCATATGTTTTTTTTATTGTTGTATGCTTAAATTTTAAACAAAGAAACGCATTTTATTACAAAATTTAATACAAGTTTTTTTTCATATCATTTATTAATCTCATCTTTTATTCCTTTTTTTTGTTTAATTTGACGATTTCATGTTATTTTTTTTTTCTTATTTTCCTACACATATAACTTATTTATATAACATCATCATGTTCATTTATGTACAGTTGGATGTTGGTCATGCACTTTACTCGTATTATGTTATTTTATGTGGTCGTACAAAATATAAAGACTTGAACTTTGTTTGAAGGTGCGTTTTAAATGAATGTATATGGTCAAATAAACAAAAAAAAACGTAGCTGAATGTGTGTTTGAGTGTGTGTATGAGAATATTACAATAAAAAAATATACCTTGAAGATAGAGAAAATATATAAAGAAAAGAAGATTAAAAGTGTGTAGTATATAAATATAAAAAAAAATCTTTATTGCACTGTGCATCAAATTGTGTCTTCCTTATAAATGTTCGTTCACTCACTTGAGAAGCTTTTTATTATTTTGTTTTATTTATATACTACTCTTTATATTTCTTTCTTAAATATAACATTCATAAGAAAAGTTTTTTTAGTTGTTTGTTCATAAAATGTGATTCTGAGCATTTTTTTCAGAATAGTTTGAACTTTGAAGAAGAACAAAATACACACAAAGTTGATATAAATGCCCTTGAGTCAAATGCATCAAAGAATTCCTTTTATAATGGACATGGAATGCATTTTATTTCAGTTTTAACCTTAGATTTCTAACGGGATTCATCATTGCAATTTAGAAAGAAAAATTTGATCAGTGTTACTCTGTCAAGCTCCTTCTTTGGCAGACTCGCCTCTTTATCAAGGAACCTTATTCCAATTTATCTAGGCAACTGATCATATTGAAACGTACTGAATTCAAAGTTGTAGTTGTTATGTTCACTGGAATGGGTATGCACAATGGACCCGTCTATATGTTTCAGTGCCGACACTCTTCTGATCTGATACTCTGCCCATCTCTTAATCTGGTAAAGCTCAAATGACTTTTGGCCAATATTAACTTAAATTTAAAATCAAAAAACATTTCATTGGCATTTGATTTGTAATTTAAATGCATTCCATGATCCTAAACGAATTTTTAACGTAATTTGATTTGTCTTCAGGGACAGAATTCCATTTCATCAATTTATTCCATCAACAAAAAAAAAATCACAGTTGATGAAATTAATAGTTTTTTTTTGTCATATCACATCATATGAAGTCACATTTGAAAGACAAAGGACAGTTAACAAATAAAAAAGGAAAAAATAACTACCTAAAATATTTTAACGGATGAGTGGAAACAAGTTTTGGATGTTAATACTGCATTTTTATATTCTGTCTGTTCCCAAATGATCAATTCTAATAAAAAAAAACGAAAAAAATACTATCCCTGAATATATCAAAGACATGATTGTTTTGATGTCTGCTCATTATTATTATTATCCGAAAATTACTTTTACTTTTGACGTGTTAATACAGATACATAAAATGAAATAAAAAATGTAATAAGGGGTCACAAAATTGCTTTGTACTTAAAACTTCCTCAGATTAATATAAAAAAAAGAAAGAAAAAAATTCTCTTGAAAAAATCTCATAATTTTTTTTATCATATTTCTTCTTTTAATATCCACTTAAAATGAATGGCCAAAAAATTCCTTAGGGGAAAACACTTTCATATTACATTGTAATTGCATTACTTCCTATGACTTTTAAGGTGTGTGTGTGTGTGTGTGTGTTTCGAGACAATGTCCTCTTATTTTCTTTTCTTATTTTTTAAATAAAAATAAAATTCAACATTGATCAGTAAATTCAACAAAGGAAGGGTTGAAATTTCTTTGCATTTTATTGTTCCATTTTAAATTATTCAAGTTGACCACAAAACCAACAAAAAAACTAGCAGTTGGTTGATTTTCTTGAGTTCTTTAGTTTTATTTATATTATTTTCTTATGTATGATGATGATGAATATTATAATAATAATACACTTACTTCATAAGATGATGATGATAAGCGGTGTGTGTGTGATGTGGTTTTCGCATATTTATGATGAATGAATTTTCATAAAATTGAAGAATCTTCCGAACAAAACATGTTGATATGAAATTTCATACCATAGTTTGTGTGAATTAAAAAAACATGTTTTCAATGAAATATGCGTGGTATATCTTCTTCATTTAACTACTCCTATTGAACATCTACTTTAGTTAAAACGTTTAACTTAATAACACATAATACAAGAAGCCTAAGTAACTTTTAACATTTAACAAAGATGTATCTTATTTAAAGTATACGCTTACGAAATAAAACTTTGAATAATAATAATAATAAAAAAAAAAACATAAAAAGTAGTTAACAACATTCTAATGGTCAATGACCTTATTATTGATGTTAATATAACTCTAAATAAAGTTAAAGTATGTTGTGAATTATGTATTTTTACTTCATTTCTTTTTCATTTCATTTTATCATATATGTCAAAAACATTACAAATGTTTGTTTATTGTTCCTTCACTAAAATGTTACGAATATATGACATTAAAATTTCTGTCGTCTTCTTTTTTTTTGTTAGATAAGTGTCATGAATACGTCCGGTCAAATGAAAATTTAATGTAGAGCACATTAACATATTAACATACACACTTTTTTTTATTGATGTAGTTGAAGATTGTTTGTTTATGTTAACATTAATTTGAAAAGATAAATAAAATTTAAGTTAAAGTTTAAAATTTAATTTTAATTTAATTTTCTTTCTCTTTTCAGGTAAATTTCCATTGATTGACCTCTTCATTTTTAATGTAAGTGCTTCCAATTAATACAATTCAAATTCATGGTGATCTGTTTCAATATTCTTCGACTTAAAGGCCATCAAATTAACAGAAAATATGGATTTTTGCACTGTGAATGCATTATGCAGCGAAAATTAGTATATTTCTATGTACAGTAGAGACATGTTAATTAACAGAGCAATAAATTTAAAAGGTTCATTTCCTGAACATTTAAACGTCGAATAATTTATATGCAATTATTAAAGTAAAAATAATAATTTTAAAAAGTGAGGTTATTTCACACATGAAAAATGACTACAAAGTGTAAATTTTTGTAACGTAAAAGTGAATAAATAAATTATTTTTGTGGTTCCGTTCTGAATTGATGAGCAATGAATATGAACAGTAATTTTTTATCTTATCTGTAATCAATTTGTTACATTCATTGCAATTCAGATGCATTTTAAAGATTGATTACATAATTAAATGCATGATTTTTTTTGTATTCTAATGATTGAATGGAGTCGTGCATATTTTGCTCATTTCAAGGTTGTTAATAATAGTTATAATAATAATAATACATTCATACACAAAACACATACACTGAGAAAAAGCGTGTACAAAAAAAAAGTTCTTTTTTTGCATAATTCAAGGTAAAATTCATTTGTATTATTATGAATATAATTCTTCTATTTAGACACGAATTGTCCAACAGCAAGAGTTTCTTAGAAGAATTGTATGTACTTAACATTACTTTTGCATTTACACATTCAATCAATGTCATTGAATCTAAAGATACCTGATCAGACATTAATTTGCTTGACTGCACTTGCAATAAATTGAATTCAAAATCAACAAGAATCAAGAAGACAAAATTGTGTTGTGTGAATGGAAAAATGTTGATGGACGACAATAAATTATGCATAATAATAATAATATGACATCAATGACATACTAAAAAAAAATGTCATATTACGCTTTTATTTATTTATAAATGCAATTATTTAACTGACAACTTATTTTAAATGTTTTAAATTTATACGTGATGGTTAATGACATTTGATGAAATTAAAATGATGTTATTATAGGAAAAAGTTTATATTGTGCATGAAATTCATTTATAAAGTGAAATTGACAAAAAAAAAGATATTTCAATTAATGTAAATTTTTGAATAAATGAATTATTAAAAGTTATGATAATTGAGAACAAAACGACCGGATATTGGTAAGTTATGCAAGAGTGCAACAAAATGCAATTCAAATTAAACCACAATCGATTAAAGTGATTGAGTTTGGTGTATGCTTAAATTATTTTATGGTTAAATTTGTTTTCTTACCTATTTTAAATGTAATTTATATGCAATTGCTTTTTAAGGTAGTGTTCCGTTTTTTTTTTGCATCTAAAAGACCTACGACTATTTTTGATTTTGGGTCAATTTGAAGAGAATTTGTATGACTCATCAATGGCCACATGGTGCTATGTGTCCTATCAAGGAATCATATATGATGATTAAATTTAAATGAAACCCGTTGCGTTAGTTCATGTAAGTGCCCTCAGAGGATTGTAGGGGATTTTACGATGCAGTGGTTAGCGTGTTGGACTATCAATCTTAAGGTTGGCAGTTCGATTCTCGCTTCGGCCATTCAACTATATAATCTCAAATGCCCCTTTTCCGGCAAACTCAATTTGATTTAAAGGCTAAATAAAAGAAGGCGACTGCTTGGGAGCACAGGATTAAACTAAGTCCCTCAGATGATGATAACGGATAGGCACAATGAGTCCGACTGATAGCCTGAGTACAAGCTTAATAGCCACTGTACAAACCTGGTCTGATCTGATTTAGTTTTCAGTGTGTTTATTATGTTATTATAAGAAGTGTTACGAAATATTCCATGAAATTAATCAAGATAAATGTCTTAAATTTAATGTTCTTTAGCATATCAGACCAGACCAGTATTTTATTTCATTTGAAACTTATGAAATTAATAAATATTTACATAATTCTTGAAATTTATACAAATATTTCATACTTGAAAGTATGTTTAATTGATATAAATAATCGGAAAAGGGCATGCAAATTTCATTTTATACTGGTATTATTATTTTATTATAATAAAAGAAACATATGCAATTTTGCTATACACACACACACATGCACACACACATGTTCATAGCATTCATCATAAATTTACTTAATTTTTAATAATTTTCATGAAAATATCAAAAGTCCTATACGAATAACGAACGACTTCAAATATGCAAATTAGTTTAACTTACAATATTCTTAACTTGACTCATTTAATGCCGTCAATATTTCACAAAGATCTACAAAATGTTAACTACCCACATATTTTACTATAGAAAATAACATGAAACTTCTTAATTAAATGCTACTTCTAGTTTTACTTAAAAATATTGAAGATTTTACGACCATGATTATTATTATGACGAAGATTTCCCCAATGTGATCGAATTAAACAAGTTTTAAATTTAACTTTAATTGAAGTCACCCTTTTTTTGTTCATAACATATCGTCGTTATAAGTAAATTAACGTTAAATTACAGTTTGCAATGAGTTTGTTTATAAAACAAATTGCAATTTAACGATGGTGATGTTAATTACATGGATATGAAACATCATAATTAATGTTTATCATAACATTTATGTTTTGAATTTTTTATAATATTATTATTGCAATTAAAGTTTAACCCCTATCTTATTACTATTTAAAACTTCTCATAAAGGAAATAAATAACTAGATGAAATAAAAAATGTAATTAAATTTTTTTTTTAAATGTAACCCATCGATAAAACAAACTTTTTAATGACTTACTCTTCATATTTATTATTTAAATAATTTTCCAAATCATAAGTTAATTCAATCATGATAAGAATCATCAAAGAAGCCTTAAAAATGCATGATTTTTGAAATAACAAATATTTATGTTACATTAAAACAACCAGTATATGATCGTTGATGTGATAAATCAATGAATATAATAAAAAAAAAATTATTCAAATTTTAATTTAATGAACTGAATAGTATCTGAGTAACAGTTTATGATAAATCCCATTCCAAACTATTTCTATTGTTATAACAGAAAATTTAAATAAATACAAACAATTTGAATTTAAATTCAACATATTGATATGAAAACTTGACACCCTTCATCTGGAATTAGTTCAAATTCATTGAATAATGAAGATTTTGTATAGAAAATTGTATAAATGTGAGTTAAAGTTACAACAGAGCATAAATCAATATGATCATTGAAGCATGCAAGTAAATAATATTTTACCATCAAAGTACTTATTTACTTACTCGAAATTTATATGGATGAAATTTGAAAAGTGTAAGGATTTGAAGTGTATACAGAAAAACTTTCTCTGTTTTTGATTAATTGTTGTAATTTTCCAGGACTTGAACTTTGTTTTTGTTGATTATCATTATTTTATTATGAAAAGGAGTAAAAACTGTTTGAAACTTAGTTTGAAAAATTACTTTTCGTTTTCATTTTTTTTTTGTTTGTAATTAAATGAAACAAATCGGTTTTGCTCAACTCCTTTAATTAAATAAATAACACTTATGAGATAATCTTCTAATTGAGTTTGAACAAAGTTTTGACACTTTTATTAAGAGAGCAGGATCTCATTCAGTGCATGTTAAGTGAATATATGACATTGCAGAAAAATAATAATAATAATTATAAAATGTTTCAAAATTGAATTTTGATGCACTTTTCGTTTAAAATACGGAACTTGTTCACACTTTGCTTCCTTCTATTTTTTGGTTTGTTAATACACGAAAGGAAATGAATTTTCAATTTAATTATAGTTCATTTTCACGGTTCAAATGCATCACATTTTATATCAACATCGTCATACCAGTGAAATAAAATTGAAGTATTTTCGTTCTTTAACATGAGGCTCAATTTTTCACGTTGATATGAAGTGCAGACAGACATTATGTACGTGTACAACTAATTTGCCCAAGGATATTACTTTTTTATTTAAGATAGATCAAAAAAAGAGAAAAAAAATTTAACGTGATGATGTTATGAGTTCATATCGGATTTGAAATTTTATTTGTACTCGAAACCTTCATGTTTTGGAGTTCATTCAATTAACTTATAACAATTTCCTTCAAACAACAGTGTAATTTTCGTTCCAGTCACTCACAGAATAACAATTAAATTGATACGCTCATTTCTAAGAACACTTTAAAACATCTCAATTGTTCCAAAATTTTCACTGTAACATCAATACGTGCCTTTATTCAAAAATAAAAGTAATCATAATACTCATGAAATTAAGTGTGCCTGCATATTTTTTTTTCCATTCAATTCAATTCAATTTAATGTTTCATTTTTATTTATTTTCTCGTATGTCATTCATTCATCCATCCATCCATTTTCCTTAATTCAAATACAATGACATTACAAAATCAATTGAATTGAAAATATTTGGCATTTTTCTTGAATTAATAAAATAAAGTAAAGTGACGTGTAATGCAATGACAGCGATACACACAGAGAGGAAACAAACATTTAAACCTTTAATAATAATCAACCCTTTGAATTTCATAGAAGTATTTTTGATGAGATTTGATATAAAACGGTTTAATTTTTTTAAGAGTTAAATTTTATTACTATTTTTTTGCTTACATCGGCTGTGACTCTATTGAGTGAGAGGAAATAAAAGGAATAATCATGTAACATTATCAAGATCCCTCATTTTTTAACCATTTATGTGCGTGTATTACCCTTTCATGTGTTTCAATAATCAGGAGAAGAACTTACACAAAAAAAGGGGATTCAAATGCGGAATATAGAGTGCGATTAAATGATGTGCTAAATCATCATGTTATGCCAATCCTTTTGATTTTTTCTTCCTATATTCAGTTCATTTGCGCGATTTATTCCAGAAGAAATACAAAAAAAATGTATAAATTCAATACACATAATATAGCCAAGGCGGCATTAAATGGTGATAAAATCATCCTGTTTTTGTGCCTAGGAAAAGTTTTGTCTTGTTTCAACATTTAATGAGAATGAACTATAATAACTTGTATATTTTATTAGGTGAATGGTCGAGAATGGCAACATCACTGTATCAAGTATCACCCTATCTTTTATATTCAAAGTTCTCATGATTTCGTCTCATCAAATTAAACATAGAAAAAAACTAGAATCATCATCATCATGATCGGCACAAAAAAAAAGAAAAAATCTGCAAACTTTTATTATCCAGTCTAAAAAAGGGGAGAAAATGTACAAATGTTAATTAGAATAGCTTAAGGGGTCTAATAACTTTACGTATATT
Source organism: Culicoides sonorensis (assembly GCA_900002565.1). Taxonomy (NCBI): domain Eukaryota; kingdom Metazoa; phylum Arthropoda; class Insecta; order Diptera; family Ceratopogonidae; genus Culicoides; species Culicoides sonorensis. The sequence continues at coordinate 376,519 of LN483443.1, read as the reverse complement.
CTCTACCATATTTGCAAGGAAAACGACACTTTATTACACACAGCTTCCTGTTACTCATGTTGTTCACAGTCAAAACCACAAAAATAAATTTTACAGATTTGCATATTAATTTATTGATACACGAATTATTTAATCAAAAAATATATTGAGTGTTTAAACGTTTAAAGGGAATTAACTGTTTTTTTTTCTTTCTCATATTACTTGATAACTTTTGTATAGAACTGTGAAATATAAACATAAAAATTTTTAACTTACAATATATCACAGTACCACAAACAAGACCACACCTTAACTTTTAACTCAAATAAAATCGTATGTTACTGCTGACTAAAGGCTGACTAATGCTCCTACACATAAGTTAAATATTATTTTTTTTTATAAGCGAATGACCTATTATCGTAATGCAAAAAAATGAGATTACAAAATGTAATAAAATTTTTAAGTTTTTTTTAGTGAAATATGATGATTCAAAGACATCATTTCCTGAAACTAGTAGAATATTGAAAAAAAAACAATGTTAAATTTAATAAACTTTTTATTTTAAAGGGATTCAAAAGTGTGTCAAGTATTCACTTTGGAAAGCAAGACAAATCAAGTGAATATTTCATGCTTCTTATAACGTTTTATGTTTAATGTAACTCTATCTTCATTGTATTCTCTCATAAAAGGCACTTTTAAATGCTTTAGAAGCATAAGTTCATTTTATGTTTTATTTTTTTTTTTATATTAAATAGACATTTATAAGCAGTGCCATACATTTGATTAGGATGATACGAAACTAAGATTATTCACATGATTTTTTTCTAATAAAATCCCGATTATATGAATATTTTCCTCAAATGTAACATTGTTTAATCTAAATTTTGACTCATCCTAATCTTAACCATACAACATTAAAAAAAATATGTCTATTGTTGCTTTCAAGCTTACTTATTAACACACATTTCACTGCTTAAGACTCTCACTCACACTCATACAATGTTGTTGTTGATGATGATGATGATAAAGAAGAAAAAAAAAGTATTATGTTTAATTTTTTATTTATGTTGTGATAGCTCTTCACATATATGCTCTAGCATTAAATTCATGCTCACACACACACACACACACACTTATTCATATCAACAATGACGATGAATGACATCAACTTGTTAATTTGATACGAAATTCTCTTGGTTTATTTTTTTTATTTTATATTAATTTTTTTAAAAAGATATATTCAACATACAAACCAAACCAGATAACGAATATGAAAAATGATATGTGAATGTGTGTTAGTTTTAATTTTTTATAATCAAAATTTCTAGTCGATGTAATTTTTTTAGATTTAATGTAACAATTCAGTTGTATTGAAAATGCGTGGATAGATGTATGTTTGTGTGTATCAGATACATACTCAAAATAAAAAAAATATAATAAAACATGAATTTATTGATTTTTATTATTTATTATTACATTATTAGTAGATATGTTTGAACAACAATGCAACATAAGGAAACATAAACGCACATTTAACATAAAATTGTGGTGCACTGCGGGTGATATTGGCTTAGTCATACGATTTCTGTTCATGGTTACTTGAATTGCATTTTTTTCTGGAAAATTCTGTGAATTCAATTCAGTTCATTTAATAAAAAATCTGAATAAAAGAGAAATATTAATAAAATGTTAATTAATAAAATAAAATCGAGCTTAAAAAATTCATATCATAATTGATTTTATTAATTTTAATTTTAAATCACAATTTTTTCATTTTATTTTTAATATTTTTAATAAGAAACAAAAAAAACTCAATGAGTGTGTGTTGAAATTTCAAGTATTTTTACCATGCCTGCATATAAATGCAAAATTTATTCATATAAATATATAAAATACACACACAATGCAAATATATGCACCTTTGAACTAAAAATAACCTTTTAATATATATAAAATAATGCAAACATATTTATTGTACATAGGAGACTCGGTTGTCTGACAAACAAACCTTCATTAATATATATTATTAAATTAAAATAAAGTGAAGTGAAGCAAAATAAACGTAATGCACTCAAATAAATAACATAAACGAGTGACGTTTAAATTCTGCTACTGTATGATGTTTATTTTAAGTTTTGTATTTTTTTGTTTTGAAATTTTGATGAATAAAATTTTGATCAAACGGTTTATTAAAATTAAGTTGAAAAGTTTTCTTATACAGATACAATTGAAATGCTTTTAAAAGTACTCAAAGCATGTTAAAATGAGAAAGAAAAAGAAAATCATATTTCCTTGAATTTTCTTTTGAATTCGGTTCATTTTTATATTTTATTTTTCAATTAGGTTTTGTATATCAAGTATTTGTTTGTAATTTATTGTTTATATTAAAATGTAATGTCTCAAGTGCTATGTTTGTTATAAAAATTTTTATGTTTATTTATCATAAGTGGTTTGTGTAATTTTGCTGTGTAATTTTTATACTCAACATTGATTTGTTCACCGAAAACATAAATATTTTTTTTACCTTTTTTATTTAAGATTGTATAATTATATGCATAAAAAAAACATAAGTTTATTATTAATAATAACAAGAAATGAGTGTAGGTTGGAATCAGTTGCTATTCAATTACAATTTGACTACACGTTCACAATAATCATAGTTATAAGAGTGTAAATGCATATAAGTGTGGGCTTTAAAAGGTTTTTTGGTGCGGAAAAATGTGGTTTTTTAATGATACTAATATTAAAATCTTGAAATTGTACCGCCTGCTACTTGTGATGTTATCATTATTATAATTTTTGTTAATTATGATATTATATGCTTAAAATATTACAATATTTGTATTTTTATTTAAGATTATAATTGTTCTTAGACTTCCTTAATCACAAAAATTTCGTTACGTATCTTAATTTCAATTATGAGCATTAACTTTAAAATAAAATAACTTTAAACATTTCATTCCAATGAAAAAAGTCACATTTTATACTTTATTTTATATTCATTTGAAAGTAATTAAATTGTCTTGTTACATTGCAACATACATTTTCTACCCACATACTTTAATTAATAAAGCATCTGATGTTCAATTGCAAATAATTAAAAATAATAAAAAAAAAAGTTATATGTTTATTTACCTTACAATAATAATTATACTTAACTTTAATAAGCTCTCAACTTTATTATTACTTGTTTTTTTTTCTTTCTTTCTTCAATTTATTTAATAATAATAATAAAAAAAAAATACATTTATAATAAAATTAAATAAAATAAAATAATATCCTAGAAATAGTCAATGCCATAAAAAAAAGTGTAATAAGTTTTCAGTGTGATGATTGTATGTGTAATTAATTATATTTGTATTTTTATTAAGAATAACTTGTCCATGTCAGATATTTCTGTTTTATTTTTTTTATATACATATATAACTTTAATTCATTATTATACGCATTTTGATTTCATTTACAAGAACTTTACAAGTTTATTACGGTTTAATGATTCAATGACAACGTTTGTGGTCTTTAACTATCACTTTTTTATATTTTTTATTTAATTATTTATTTATTCATTGTTAATTAAAAGTTATTTTAAAATTATACATATATGTATAATAAATATACATATAAAAATATATATGAAATAAGCATTATAAAAATATTACAAAAATGTTATATAAAAATGCATGAGAATCACCATAAAATTATTTAAATGAATTTTAATTGAATTTAAATTAACTATTTTTTATTTACCTTTCTTTTGCTGTTAATTATCATTATTATTTTTTATTTTTTTTTTACACATACAATCCTTAAAGGCCTTAAAAGTTGAACATTCATTATTTTGGTTCCCAGTGGAGTTTAATTTAAATAATAATATTCACAGCCAAAATTTTATTGAAATTCTCTTATCACAATTTGAATTGACATTGTGAGAGTCTGAAGATAAGAAATTTATCATGTAATAATTTTTTTTTTATTATATTTAATTTTGATGTGATAAGGATAGTATTGGAAAATTTTTTATAATAAAAATATTTTATAATTAGAATACAAATAATTGTATAATATAACATTGAAACTCAGCTGTTTTATTGTAAAATTTTATATAATATATATTTTGCTTATCATTAGAATAAACATATACTAAAATAAATATAAACATACAATCAATGGCATTCCAAGAACGTCACAATTGAATTTAATTGTGTGTAGGATTTTATGTATATTGAATTTTAATCTTAATAATAATAATAATAATAAACACTATTCTAAACATTATTTATACATGAGATTGTGGTTTATTTGAATTATTATATGAATTTTAATAATAATGAAATGTTTGTCTTATATTTATATATGAATTTATATCAAAATATCAAACAAGTGTGAATTTTTAGTGTGAGAAAATATTTTTTTTAGTTTAAGTTTGATTTTAATTTCAAGGTCTCGTTATCGTTTTTTTCTTTTTATTTTTAATATGATGCATAAAATGATATACTTTAAAATGATATAAGTTAGTCATTTAATATTAGCACCTCTTAAATTAAATGCACAAACTGAACATTTGTTACTTGATTTATATAACATTTAATAGAAAATCATAAAAAACACATCCAAAGAACACTCACAATGAAAACAGACAAATTTATAGGGTATTTTACTATCTTAAATGTATTATGAGTGCAATATAATACAACTTTTTTTGTTAATAAATCTCTTGAGACTTATCTTACCCTCAAATATACATACAAAACAGCATCATATCGACCATTCTCGATATCGTCTGTTGTTCACAGGAAAAAAAATCTATATTTTTTCAGAGAAATCGAGAACGACACGCGTATCAAACGCGTCAACCGAATCATTCAATATATTGGATTAAATTGTATACATATATGAAGAGGTGGTCATAGTAGTTTTGTTTGTGTGTCTAATGTTTAAATGTTACTCAAAGGTTATGTGAGGGTGAACCTTTATTTACTTGAAAGGGAGTTTTTTTTTCAATCTCTATGTATCATGTCAAAGACTGATTTAATAATAAATAATAATAAAAATAAGAAGAAAAAAATGTTTAATAAAATGCATTTTATATTCCATGCTCTCTTAACAATCGATCTGAATTCATAATAAAGTAAAACTTAAATGAAGAGTATCCTACAATAAAATGTTTAGAAAAGAAGATAATATCAATATATGAGAAAAGGGTATAAAAGATTGTAATACATAGATAACTTGAATGACATTTAATATTATGCTCTCCTCCATGTTTTATATTATATTTATATTATTATTATTTCGACAATAAATCGTTGTAAACCCTTTAAAATGATACAAAACAGAAATCTAGGACAACAACTGCTCATCTCTCTCCTTTGTTTAGATCATTTGTGGTATATACATTATATCATTTAAAATAAACCATAATAAAACAAGACGTGCTAAAGTGATGAAATTAATGTAAGATACAAAAACACACACACACATACACTTTAAAGTAGAATTTAAAGAGAGGGAAATATTTTGATTTTTCATTGAAATTGTAAAGTAAAATGAAATTACAAAATTTATTGTTAAAATCAAAAATATCCTCTGTAATTAAAATAATACTAATAATAAATCAAGTAACAGTCTGCATTTAACTTTTTTTTTCTCTTATCCATGGTAATCATGTGCTATTGTCAAATTTTTGGAAAAGTCACATAAATCTTAAAACTTCCTTTTATCGGGTGCGCGATGAAATGGAAACAACATGTATTTGAACAAATCACACATAAAAATATGTTAATATTCGGTTAAAATCACCCTTAGAAAATGAAAAATAGAAATTTAAAATGCATTTCCTATCATCATGAATCAATGGAAATCGTTTAGTAGGTGTAACTTTAACAAAATTAGAAGAAAAATGCACGACTTCATCTGATATGAAATGTCTCAATAACTTAGGGAATCGTTAAATATCTGATTTTGAAGCTATTGATTTTTCCTTGTATGATTTTGATTTGTCTTTTTTTTTTTGACTCACAATTTAATGTCTCATGCTGCTGGGATGAGATTCAGAGTATTTTGATTGACTGTTTACTTTTTTATGTATGTGTTTCTCTCATACTATCATGATTGGAATCTTAATGCCGAAAGAATCAATTAGATAAATATTTGAACTGTACCAAAATAACAAATGAATTTTCGTCTGTATCTGGATTGATGGAGAAGAAATGAAGAAAAAAAATATAAATAACAATGATTTTGCACATCATATCAGGAGAGTACATGATACGGGTTTCAATAGAATTAATTATATCCTATTTATTGCATGTTTCAACATTTTCCGTCTCAAGTATAACAACAAATCAATAAGGAACACTCTATTGAGAAGTAAGGCAAAATAAATATAATAAGAAATTGGATTGGATTTTATTCAATTAAATGATTTTTTCGTGCTTTGAAGACGAAGTATAGTGGTAATCACTTTTGCAGTAAAAAAAAGGTATGAGAGAGGTAGATTGATTTGAAAAGAGGGTAAGATAAAAGAAGAAGATATTTTTGTGGTCAATATAATTTTCACTTTCCCCACATAAGTCAGATTAATCCTTTATCAAAAGAGAGATACGATTGCGGTTAATGCCTTAATAGAGTTGGAAAAAGTTTTGAATGTTTATTTAAGTAAGACACGGAAATCTTGATAATTAATGTTGATACAAAAACTTTGCTTGCTGTACACATTTTGATGTTTCACTTGTATTTTTTGCTTGTTTTATCAATTTTACGGCGCTTTTTCTTATTTCTTCTTTTACATTTAATTACACCTTTAACTCTAGGGGTGATTTTGAATCGATTCAAGTAAAATGAAGACATTTTTTCCACATCTACCCTAGAAATCGATTTAGATTTGTCCCTCTTTGACGGTATTTTGATCGTAAACTCTTTGATTAAATGTTCAATGATATCTTTCTTCAATTTATACTTCTTTTTATTTAAAATTGTATTCATAAACTCATCTTTTCCTATATTCAAGTCATTTCCTTGCTCTTTTTGATCCCGGTAATCATTCATCAACTCAGCGAAATTCCAACGTCTCCTCTTTCGTTTGTTTTTCATTGCCTTTTCTGATAGGAAGTGAATTCTATCGACAACAATATTTCTCATTTTAACTGGAACAGGATCCTTCCTTATACGTATAGGTTGATAATTTATTTTGATTACAGGGTGACGGTCTTCAATTGTTTTAATTTTAAACAGAAATTCATCACCATGCCAGAATTCTCTTCCAATGTCAAGGTACTCAATTGTTGTTGGCTTATCAAAGAGAGATAAAATAAGTGACATGTCTTGTCTGGTGAAAGGATTCCCTGAAAGTGACAAGTGCTTTAATGAGTTTGATTTTGAAACTGCTTTCACTATTCCATTTGTATCGGCTCCTTTTAACCTTAAAAAAAAGCTAATCAAATAATTTTCGTTTAATAAAATGAAATAAAAGTAATTTTACAAATTGTTATCTAGATGCAATATTTCAAGTGATTGATTTTGTTTTAATGCCTGTAGGAGATTTTTAGTGAACAATTGTCCTGCTATTCCATTCCACGCTAAATTAAGTTCCTTCAATGATTGATTCATTTCTAATCCCTTTAGTATCTTGACAACTGCTTCTAAATTGATTTTATCAACAAGAATTAAAAAAAAAAAATAAAATGGAGTCAAATTATTTATTCATTAAAATCAGAGTGACAAGTGGTGTAAAAATATGTGTTATTACCTTTTTCCGGATAAAATTGATTCCAATTTAAGTGTAACGTTTCAAGTGAGTTCGTTTCCTTGAGTAACAATTCCAATTGAGCAGCTGTTTGAGAGGACAATTTATTATGACTGAGATCAAGTACTTTGCATATATCATTTATTTGCATTGCCTCACAAATAACCACTCCCCCTGCATCATTTAAATCACATTTGGATAAGTTGATGTACTTGAGTGAGTTGGAATAGGCAAGCGAATCAGATAAGGCAAGAATTCCCTCAAGACCAATCCTTTAATAAGATTTTTTTATTATTATTTTACATTTTATAGTGTAAAAAAATGATTAATTTATTCTCTTACCGACACTCTTTCAATATTAAATGCGACAAATTTTGATTTGTTATAATGTAATCGGAAAGAATTTCGCAGGATTTTGTACTTAAAACAATTTTACTGAAATTCAATTGTGTTAAGTGATTGACATTAAAATCAAGAAGATGATTTAAAATTATCCTTATATGAAGGTCACTTAAATTTAAACATTCAAAATTAAGAATTGAGAGCTCATCGATTTTGGATATTAGCGAAAGAGGTGCGATCATGTATTTTAAACATTCAAATTTGTATGCCTTTAATTTCAAATCAACTTGGTTCTCCTTCAATTTCAAGTCATCTTCTTTAATGGCATATTCCAAATCAAACAAATACATATTTAAACAACTCATTTTTGAACTTGATAAAACTTTAGTAATTTAAATTTCACTTCAAAATTTACATGCACTTTAATATATTTTTTTTTGTATCTACATAATTTGATTTTGAATGGATGGTGTTATTTTTTGAAGAAATCTTCTGGAAAATTGAATTCGTTTGTCATGCAATGAAATGTAATATTTTATGTTATATAAATGTACTTGGAGTCTAAGAAAAAATATGTAATGGTAAACATGTCACGCACAACCGGTTTACTTTTTTGATTAAAAATAGATTGTCTTTCATTGTACAACAACAACAAAAACGGCGTCAACTGACGACGGTATCACAGACTACTACATTACAACAAAAATGTGAGACTAAAGTTTTGTATACTAAACGAAACAAATAATAATAATAATAATAAGCACTTTGTAATAGAAAAGTTTTGTGCAATACAACACAAAAATCAGGAAAAATAATTTCTTGAAATAAATGGTTAGAAGGAAATCTCATTATTTTAAACCTTTTTATAATTATAATGAATGAATGAAGAAGAAAGGCAATTTATCATAAAACATAAAAATGATTTTAATAACTTTAAAATACATTTTTGGTATCCCACTCACTAGAGTTGTAGTCAAATTAACAAAAGTGCCTTTTATTAATTGACTTGAAAGACAAAAAAATTGTGGAAATGGAAAGTAAAAATTTTCAATAAGTTTTCATATAAATTTTGTAATTTAATTTTTTTTTTTGAAATGTAAAAGTAAATAAAAAGGAACTCCAAACTCTTTCCAATCTCTTTAAATGAGAAAATATTTATAAACATTGATAAGGTACAAAGGCAGAGGAGTATCAAGGGAATTTAATAGAAAATTGTTGTTTTTTGCTCATTTTATTCATTTCTCTTAAAAATTCTCCTATAAATTTTCCTCTTTTTATATTTCATTTTTTAGGAGTAACGTAAGCATACTCAAAAACAAAATACAAACAAAAGAAAAAGTTTTCCACAAAAAATTTGTCTTGTCTTGCTCCTGTGCTATTAAAATATAATAGATATCGTCTCACTACAAACTTTCTAAATAAAAAACATTATTTCAAGAATTAATGTAGACAAGTTTTATTTTTATATATTTTATTTTTGTGCCTTTGCTTTGATAAAAAGTGTCTGCTAAACGTTGTCACAAACACTTTGATAACGTTTTTCTCACTTAAATTCAATACCATCTTATTTTTTTCGGTTTTGTCTGGAAGAAGTTATCTCTTATTACATTTTCACACTCATTTCCGGTTTGGTGTGATAAAAATAAATGAAAAATGTTCCCATTTCAATTTGTTAAAAGCTTTTTTGCTGCATTTTTGATGAAATTCTACATGGAGCTGAATTCGAGTCATGTCTCATTTTAAAAACAGTCAGAGTCAAGTGTGTCCTTTTACATTAATTTCATTTCCGTTAAATTTCTTTTTATTTATTAACAGTATCTTTAAAGGCATATTTTTACAATGTAACATCAATTTACATTTAAATTCAACAATAAATTTTTAGAATCAATACAAAAAAAGGGACAAATTTGTTATAAAAACTTTGTCTTATAAAATTTTTTTCTTTCCACACTTTCACTTTTTTCTCTGTACACATAATTTTTTTTTGTCTATCAAATGTCTATCAAAGTGCCTCATCAATACATCAGAACAATAACTAATAATATTATTTGATTTCCTTTTTCCTCATTCATGTCTGTTGTGATCATCGTTCATTATGTAATTTTGTCATAAACCGGAAACTTGAATATTTTATGATTACAAATCAGAATTAGAATTTGAATTACAAATTGAATGAAATGAAAATAAATATATCTGGACAGTTGAGACAATAGTCTGAATATAATTTTGTTCTTCCTTTATAGACATCACAATCTTAAATTTATTGAGTGAAGAGAGTGCATTACATTTTTTTTTTATTATTGAAAAGGAAGTAAACTGTCTATAAACTTGTCTTTCTATAAGTAATTTGTTGAATTTGAAATTTAACAAATCTTTCTCTAACGTTTCCATTATCAGCTGCATTTATTTTCATCTTAATTACAGAATTGACAGAACATCTAGACAGAAAGTGTCATGTTATATTTACTACTTGCTACTGTTTCACTGTTTTAAAAGAGATTTTTGAATATTTATACATATTGAGAGATAAGTGATGTGCATTTCAACAGAATTTTATAAGACTAATAAACTTTTCTTGTAATCAAGTAGACGGATAATAAAATTAGCATGTTCCGTTGTGGAAAAAAGTATTTAAAATTGCATTTCTTCTGTCTACATGGCACAAATGCAGGAAAAGTTATTTTTATTTAATTATCAAGATTTTATGCCATGGTTTGAATTTTATTTAAATAAATATTTTTCATCGTGTAACGATCCATAAATAGAAAAAAATAGAAATCAAGTAAAAAGTTTCTAAAGTTTTATTATTGAAAAGATGTTGGAAATCTTTTTGAATATTCATGATAAAATTTTAATTCAATTCGTATTAAGGAAGAAAACTTGAAAACGTGATAGTTTATTTTTTGATACTGTGAAAAAAAAAACAAAACTGTCAATTTAAATCTTTTCAAATATACTTTTTTCATATTAATGCGTGATAAGACTGAAATGTAAATATTTTTAGAAACTTGACAGCATTTTTTTTGCATATATTTTCAGAAAATTGATAAAAAAACAGAATGGAACTTCAATTTCCATTTCAATGTTATAATAGGTTAACAAAACAATTGTCTATGAAGGAAACATTGAATATCGCAAAAAAAAATGTTTACAATATTCAGTAAATTTAGTTTAAATAATAAAAAAAGGAATCGAGACATCATTTTCCAATGAAAATGAAAAAAAAAATTCAAAATAAAGAAAGATTGGGTGCTGTTACTCTTCGTAACTAAATATGTTTTTACATGATGTGGTACCTTACATAAAAAAATATTAACAAGAGAGAAGGTTTACTTTTTTTTACATTTAAACATACACTGAAAGCTGAAACGCCCCGCAGTATAAAGTGACTTGGTCCGCAGACGGAGATCTTTGATTGACGCTTAAATTCTATTTTTTTAACGCATTTTTTGTTAACTTGGAAAAAAATTTCGAAAATTATGGGAACTCTTTTAGTGTATGCATATTATGCGGGGCGTTTTCAACTTACAGTGTATACATACAATGCGCTATGCAACTCATAGATTTTTTTGTATGTTATTGACAATGATGATGGCTGTTCCATAATGTTTAGTGAAATGGAAAAAAGAACCAAAAAAAAAGAAAATTACAGTTATAGAATGTATTTATGTCTGGATCCTTTTTATTTTTACACATACACACACACACACTTACACTCACATAAACACATAATAAACAATAATATAGCACACAAGTTTTCCTAACGTTGTTGTAAAACACAATAAAAGTGAAAAAAAAGAAAAAAAATGAAGGAGAAAAACAATTGTTTGATCGATTATTTTGTTATTTCAGCGGGTGGTCATAGATAGAAAAACCCTTGGTTTGTCATTATTTTATCATTGGTCTCATAATAATAACAATAATCAAAAATATACCCAAAAATTGAACGCGTCATTGAATATTGACTTGATATAAAATAATAACATAAAAAAATGATTTATTGTAACTGACGACTATTTAATGGTCAACCAAAGCATGCATGGAATTGACAGGACTTTCGTTCATACCTCAGCATGATATGACAACGAAATTAGTCTGAAAATGAAATGGATAATTTCAAGAGAATTCTTTAAATTTAAATTTTCATTTGATTTTATAAAGATAAAGTAAATTAAAAGTCACGCCTAGTCATTTGAGTTAAACATAATTATATACCAACATAATTGAAAATAATTTATTCAGACACAAACAAAATACGAAATCCATTAAAAGTTATACCATTTTTCAAATTCAAGTCAAAAATAATGTTAATCAAGTATAAAAATACTGTATTTAATCAAAATGTTGAATATTTTTTATGTTATTTTTTTTTTGTTACTGTTCTGATGTGAGTCCAATAGGGAGATGTTAAAATGAATTATGGTCATTAATGTCGTGATGCTTTAAATGTCTTTTCCTTCACTCCAAATTTTATTGTTTATAAAAATTTTACTTTATTTTTTTTTATTTGTCTGCCACTGTTTCGATTTTAGTAGCAAGTGGTAGAAGTTAATTTTAACAGACTGCTTGCATTGTCATGATACAAGGACTGCTTACATTTTGGACTTTTCATATTCATAAACACAATATGAAAAGGAGAGAACAGCAACCAAATTACGCGTGAAAAGGAAATAACAGTTATAAATATTACAAAGTATTATATTATGTTTTTTTTTTCTTTTCGTCTTTATTATATTTTATGTGTATTTATATATTGCATTTAATAAATGTAAGAATACGAATGAAAAATAAAAAGATAAATAAAATTTTATGAAATATGTATTTAAATGCGTGATACTATCATCATCATCATAATCATTATTATTATTATTGTTATTATTATTATCATTTTAGTAAGTGTTACAAGAAGCATTCAATTCAAAATAAAATGAAAACAAAATAAAATATAAAAGAACATGATTAATATAATGAAGAACAAATCATGTATCTTTTTTTCATATTAAACATAATCAGAAACATAATACAAAATGTATAATGTACAATTTTTATTATAAATATTATGGATTTTATATTTAAATCATGTTAATGATTATGTTGTATTTTACTATTACAAATAACAATGAAAAGCAAAATCCATTAAATTTGTTTACATTTCACGGTAAATGATTAAATTTTTAATCCTTTTAATATTATAATTATAACAGTAGTTTATTACATTTATAAATGTCTATAATCATATTATTAATTATAACTTTTTAATTTATACTATTTTAAATCTCTGTATTTTCAATGAGTGCCATTCAATGTGAAGTGATTAGTATAAAATTTAAGTGATAATCACTTGTTTCAATGATTCTTATCAGTGTCGCGAAAAATTATCATCATATTATAATAATAATATTACAAGAGTCATTTCAGTCAGATTATGATGATGATAAGATTGACACTTTCTTAATTATTATTATATAATGTTACATTACAACAAATTCATGGGAAAAAAATAATTATTGAATATTTTAAAATTTAAAGGGATTGTCAAATTATTATTATTATTTAATTTAATGTTTTTATTCAATTAACAAAATCATTAAACATTAAAAGTTATTTTTCTTCATTGAACATCATGTTACATGATATTATCTTGCATTTAAATGATGTAATTTATTTTTAAATCAATTTTCTTATAATAAGTTATAATGATGATCATTATTTTTTTTTGCAACATTTGCATTGAAATAACTGTTTATATTTAAACGTAATTGATTGTAATAAAATAATGAAGATGAAAATCTTATAAAATTAAAATTATAACTTTTAAACATTATTCATTTAGATTAAATGTTACAAACTTTACAAATGAAACGTGATTTCAAAAGTTTTGTATTTTGTCTCATTTTATATTGTTATACGATTATTTTGACTATTGCTTAATATAAAGTTATGTTTTATTATCATAATACACCCACTTACAATTGTTATTGTTATTATTATTATTATTACTATTTTACCAAAATATATAACATTGTATATATGAATGTTAATCTTAAATTATTTGTTTTTATTTAATATATATATATTTAAGAGATTGTCTTTGAAATTTATATTTTTCTTATTCTATTTTATTGACTCAGTGTTAAATGCTTTTTATGAAGTATTGTATGGAATTCTTGAAGACTGTGTACCAAAGAAAAAGAGTCGTTCATCTCGATTTCCTGTGTGGTACTCGAGAGAATTAATTGATGAAATAGAAATGAAAGAACTTTTACGTGTTGAATTTAAGAAAAGTGATGCAAGGGTCGACTATGAGAACTTTAGTGCGGCTCGAAAACAGGTAAAACGTTTGCAGAAACGAGATGAAGAGCACTATCTGCAACGAATACAACAACTGAATGGTGATAATGTTAAGGAGTTTTTTGCTTACACAAAGTCCTTGAAAAAGTCAAACGTGCTTCCGGCTCAAATGAAATGGAACAATGAAGTTTTTAAGACCAATGAAGAGATCGCTGAGGGTTTTTCTAATTTTTTTAACTCAGTGCACTCCGACCAGGTGTTGCCTATTTTCGAACCAAATTTTGTGTGTCATGAAACATTTAATTTCTCACCAGTAACGGCAACAGATGTTAAGTTGAAGATTGAACATTTGGATCCTAACAAGGGCATTGGTCATGATAACATCTCCAACTTTTTTATCAAATTCACCAAAACCTCACTGTGTAAACCGTTGTCGATGATTTTTAACAAAATCGTTAGAGACGCAAAATATCCAAACATCTGGAAAACTGGATTATGGACCCCCATTCACAAAAGTGGCGATAAATCACTCTTTGAGAATTACAGGGCCGTAGCAAAGCTTTGTGGTTTGAACCAAGTGGTTGAAAAATTGATGCACGAGCAATTATTTTCTTACATGCTCAAATTTTTTGATCAAAATCAGCATGGTTTCTGTCGTAATAAATCAACCCTGACAAACTTGCTAGAATTCGTACAAGAGGCATCTGACTCATTAGAATCACAAAAGCAACTTGATGTGATTTACATGGACATGAGTAAGGCTTTTGACAAAGTGTCACATAAAAGGCTTTTACAGAAACTAAAAGCATACGGATGCAGTGAGTCAGTAACATCACTTTGCCAATCTTATCTTGTAGAACGGAGTTATATAACCAAAATAAACGGATTCTCATCATCAATCGTTCGTCCTTTATCTGGGGTAGGTCAAGGATCAGTTCTGGGACCTCTTCTATTTTTGATTTATATGAATGACATTTTTGTCGAAATTGATGTGAATTATGAAGCTTATGCCGATGATTTGAAAATTTACGAAGAAATTGAGAATGAATCTGATCTTGATAAATTACAAGACAATATAAATCGTTGTAATGACTGGTGCGTTGATAATGGTCTCACCATGAACTCAACTAAGACCGTAAAGATGTCAATCACAAAAAAACGTAATAATTTTGATGCAACATACCACTTGGGTTCAGAAGTTATCAAAAGTGTAAGTTACATGCGCGACCTTGGTGTTACCATTGATTCTAAACTGAGCTTTGAGAACCATATTCGAGACAAAGTTTGTAGTGCCAATAGGATGCTTGGTTTTGTAATGAGAACTTGTCAACGTTTTACACAACTTAAACCATTGATGACACTTTACTATTCAATAGTACGGCCGCTTCTCGAATATAACACTCCTGTGTGGAGTCCCTATTATGATATATATGGGAAACTGTTGGAATCAGTT
>LN483443.1:328985-360610 GCA_900002565.1 Culicoides sonorensis | reverse complement strand
GCATGCAGGCTCCGTTATATCGGATGTGCCAAACTTACAATAGTGAACTGTGCCACATTGACATTTTTATGCCTTTTAAAGAATACAGAAGACATGTTTTTGAACATTTTATGTCAGTTTAGAATTCATTGACACAGTGCATTTGTACAATGTTATAATTATATAATTAGCAATAAGAATTAATGTATTTGCTTGTATGTTACCAAACCAAGTAACTGGGATTAACTCCTGTTTGGTTGTGGTACCATACTTGAAAAGAGAAGAAATAAATAAATAAATAAATAAATAAATAAATAAATTTGTATTTTGTGTTCACTTTCAATTTCAAAGTAAAGTTAAAACTGTATTTCAGTAAAACAAGCAAAATGAGACAAAAATTTAGTGTTCTATACATATAATTATATCACATAAACTTCTATTAATCGTTTGAGTAAATAAATTTATATAAATATGCGACTCACGTTTTGTTTATTTGTAATCACGAGTGTTAATAAATTGTATAAAGTTGTATAAAGAGATTTAATTTAATCTTATATATAAAATTGTGTATTTTGCAATAATTATTATTATTATTATTATAATTCGATGTCTGGATCACATTTAATAAGAATATTAAGAATTGATGTTAAATTATTATTTTTTTTAAAACAATTTTCATTTAACATGTTTAATGTTAATATAAACATGTGACACCTTTAAACATACACCTGACATTAAATTTTTTTCAAGGTTTTGATAATAATTCCATTTGACATATGTCAATAATGTGTAATCAACCTTTTTTTTATATTATGTTGAACGTAAACATATCATTAAATATTTGGAGTAACAGAACACAGTTAAAAAAAAACTAAGTCACGTACATGTACAAAAAATTTCCTAATTTGATGATAAATAACTATGAAAAGTAAAACAGTAAATAAATTTAAACTTAAATATAAATTTTTGTATCTTCTTTGTTTTTGTTGTTTTTATTTTTATTCTGTATGTGTATGATTAAATGTTTCACGTATGTACCCAAAAGACAGGTGAAACATAATTTAATCTCAATAAAACTTGTTTCGTATAAGAAAATAAAGTTGAAACGGTTAAAATGAGTTTTAATAAAGAAAAATATTATCATGTGCGGGCTGTCAACATTATTTTTTTTAAGTTTTTTTTAAGGATAATCACCTGAAAATAAGTTTTGAACAGGTTATTAAACAGCTGATACACGATAAAAATAAAAATAATATTATCAGTTGTTCTTCACCTTTTTTTTATTTTAATATAAGTTGTTGGTCAAACAATTACATGGTTAAATTGAATGCTTATCCTCGAAATAGAATTAAAGGGGGGAAATATTTTTCATGGAATTGAAATCATTTTTTCACATAAAAATGTTTGGTATTTGAAGTATTTTAATATTATTAATAATAATAATCATAATAATATAAAAGTGGAAAAATATTATAATTACTTAAATATTTATCGCTATAAATGTAAAAATTCTTGTTATCATTTACAACATTTTCTCATGAATTCATAACAAATACATTCAAACAATGAACAAATAAAAGTTTTGGAATAATAAAAGGATAAATAATTGGTGGGTGATGTGTAAAAATACACAGAAAAACGTCCCGTTATTTGTCTATTATTATATTATTATAAATATTATTATGAATATATGGTATAATGAAATAAAAGGGGAGAAAATCCACCCCATCGATTTATTAAACGTTCAAGAGATACTTTAAGCCATTATATGATGTGAACAATGGAAATTTAAACACACACAAACTCACACACACCAAAATTTATGTACTCACTTATTGCCTTCTTTTGTGTGTGTGTATATTTTATATTTTTGAAGAGGAAGAAAATTTCAAGAGTTTATTGGGACCAAAAAATGTGTAATAACAATCATAATAATGAGCACCATATTATTTATATAGTCAATTTCTACTAAATTTATAAGGTTTAAGCATGATTTTTTTTTATTTTGTATACATTGAATTGAAATTTTATTCATAATTTCATTGTGTTGTTTAGTTGTTTACTAAACTATAAGGTTTCATCATCGTTATTATTAAAAGTAGAATAGAATCGAATCAAATCAAATTCCTTTAAAGAATGTCGAGACAAGTACAATCGTGTTCACTCACCTAAAAAATACGTTCAAGACAATCAACTCAGACCTCACTCAAAAAAAAGGAAAAAAAATCACTTTCATTCGATTTTTTTTAAAGTAATCTCCTTCTGTAATAAAAATAAAAATAATAATGAAAATCTACACTCAATTTAGAGAAGTGGGAAAAAAATACTATAAATTGATTATTTCTTCTTCTTCCTCTTACTCCATTTTTTTTCTTTGTTCCATTTACATCATTAGTTTACGCGCCTTCTGGTTCGACTTTTTTGTTGGCTTGTTAACAACATGAATAACAAATTCATTTAAAATAAAATCCTCTCTTTCATCATTATCCTTAAAACATTGGCAGTTTACTACGAGACTGGTCATAAAATAAGGTTTTAAAAATTAATTCTATCAATCATTATTAATTTTGTTCTTTTTTTCTCTTGAAACGATTAAATTCTATGTGTTCCGTCTATGTCTGATGCAATAAAAAATAAAAAAAAAATACATTAAACAATGAGAGGATAAAATGCTAATGTGTTGAATTAATATTCATGTTTTTTTTCTGTATTGCAATATCATTTTATTATCACTATTAAAATGATAGAAAATGAGAGATTTTTTTTGAACCTAAGTATTAAATAAGTCAATTTCAGTATTTACTTTAAAAGCAATTAAAATAAAAAAATAAAAAAATAAGGATTTTTTTAAATGAATCACAGAATAAAGTAAAATAATGTTAATAAAATCACAATTGAAATAAGGAAAGGTAATGCCAACTTTTTTTATAAAAGTATTGTGATTTATATTACAGTTTAACAATTCATTTTCATTATTTTGGGTCTATTGTCGGTGTAACCATTTCTCCCACATTTAATTCTGTCCTTTCTTTCATGTTATTTTCATTCGTATTTTTTTTTTATATATCATTTTATTATTGTTTAAGGTACGAAATGTAATCAAAAAAAAAAAGAAAATCATTCAAACTAAAATAAAATATAAAAAAAAAAATTTCTATTATGACGGCTTAGCAGACATACATAAAAATAATGTGTTTCTTTTTTTGTTCAGACAGTCCTTTTTCTGCACACAAACAAACATGTTACAATAAAATACGGATAATATTAAGCTCATACTGTGTTTTTTTTTGTACTTTTCCAAAGTGTGCAGTTGATCAACAATTTTATCTTCATCATCATCATCATGACAAAACCACGTAAAGACACTATAAATATAAAGTAAAACCTCATGTGTGTGTATGTGTGTGTGTCTGTGTGATTTTATGTTTACAAAATACTGACAAAATGCTGTAATAAGTATTTTCAATTTTTTTTTCTTACTTTTTTGGACGATGACGAAGAGCACATACAATTATAATGATGAAAATTCATGGGGGCGGTTGAATTAATATTTGTCTTTTGTGTAAATTGATAACAATAATAATAATGATGTTTATTTGCGGAAATTTAGCTAAAATGCAAGGAATTTGTTGTGTGTGATTGTTTTGTTTGTACATTTTGTTGACATTTAATATCCTTACATATTTGAACTGTTAAAGTCAGGAATTGAAAATAAAAAAAACGGAAATTATAGTTCCTTTTAAATTTGATCCTGAATTGGAAGCATTTATACATTAATATTTTTTTTTTAATTCAAATTTTATTATCATAAACTAAATTCTCTTTTTTTCTTTTCTTTTTAGGTATGTATCCAAGTAACCGTCACTTAAATTGAATGTAAAAACCATTAAATTACGATTAAGTAAGTGTAGAAAAACCACAATTGATTCCTTGAAATAAAGGAAACATTAATTAAAATAATACACAATAACTCAACTACTGCTATTTGGATAAATAAATTGAAATTAACAGAAAAATTAGCAAAAAAAAACTTTATTATACATTTTTATACGGAGAAAGAGACCACATGCAAATAAATAAATAAATAAGTGCCAATATCAATTATTTATGTTGTGTGTAAATTGGCACGCGACCAAAAAAAAAATTGTATCAAGTACTTTTTTTTTGTTGTATACTCCTGTTTTTTTTTTCTTTTTTTTAATTCATACACATTTTATATAAAATTATATTATAAATACATATCATGGCAGATTCCGATAAAAAAAGTACACATATGATATGACCGTGCGCGAAATTCAATGTGTACAAAATTTATGAAATCGTTAACTTGAAACAAAAATATTGAAATAATAAAAGCCGAAAGATAATATTTAATTAAAAGGAGACAAATAAGAAACAAATAAGACGAAAGGAAAAACAAGACACATGTCAAGTTATTTGTAAAGTTTAGTTTTTTTTCCACTTTCATATGTTTCGCATACAACATTATTTATAGATCTTGAAAATTTTTTCGTCTTCATGATTTTTTTTTAAATGAAAAATAAAACAAAACACTAATCATAAATCACTCTCATTGAAATTAACTGACTTCAATCCGTTGGTGATTTTGCGAATTATTTTTTTTCTTGTTCTGTGCTTAAATTGAATGCACCTGCATTATCTTCACCTTGTGATTCCATGACAGCAATTTTTTTTATTTTAATTTAAAATTAATAACAATAATCATTTGTAATTGCATTTAAGAGGTTTTCAATATATCTTCATATAAACGTTAATGACTAAAATTCGTCATGAATTTTAAATTGAAGGAAAAAAAATATACATAATTTATGTTATACGTAACGCAACATTGTCACTGCATTTACAAATTTGAAAAGGAAAAAAAATGAATGTATGCATTTAATGCATTCAATGCTGTTTGTATACATAATGCATTTATTTATTATTTTGCATCGTGTTGAAAATACATATTGAGGTTAAGCACATGTCTTTTTTTGTACGTTTTTTTATCATTATTATTTAACATATTTTGCACTCACTTTTTGCATTTGAAGTGATATGAAAACATGTTGCTAGTGTTTTGTTATTTTGAACATAAATGAAGATAATGATAATGTTGCGTGTGTGTTGCTGTTGCTTGTAATAATGGATGATATAAATTTAGTTGGATAGTTGAAATTGAGTTTTCTTTCTGTCATTTACCATCCATGTGCTTATGGTGAGCTTCGAAGTCATTTTCAGTTCTTATTGAAGATTTAAGAGAACATTCAAATTTGATCAATTTCAGCACAAACGACAATGAATGAGATTCGTGGAGTGAAAAAGGTTGCAATTTGTGTGGTGATAACCTTTGACAAATGTTTACTTAGCGAAAAAAAACACTTAGGCATCAAAAAATATATCTAATGTTTATATTTCTAGAGATAAACCGTTCAAATTAAGTCTAAAAGGGATTAAAATATACCATTAACCTGATGATCGTATTACTGAAAACTGTTGCCAAAAAATTCTTTTTTTACCATATTTACCATAATGCCATAATATTTTGACTTCATTTTCAATTTATTTTTTTTATCTTTTGTTTTAAATCCAGAGTGGTAGCCGAAATTTCAATTAATTTTTTGTTCATATTCAAATGGATGATGCATCTCTATTATTATTATGATTATATAAAATTTCAACAAAAAATTAACTGTTATCTTTTGGTTACATTTAAAAACATCGAAAACAGACATAAATATAAAATGAAATTAAAAAAATAACGATAAAATCTGAAATTATTTTACGTGATAGTGGTTTTACTATATTTGGTTTATTCTCCAGGGGAACGAAGAAATGTCCCTCAACTAATATCTATTTAAAAGTTTTTTTTATATTTTTTCATTTTCATCACCTCGTTAAACTTTTATATTTCCTCTCTATAGCCAATAATAAAAAAAAAACGAATGAAGATCAAAAATCACTATTTTAACTATGGACATAAATCGATACAATTTGTAATAGAACACAGATAACTTCAAAACAAAATTATTAGCATTTAATGTAAAATAATGACCAGGAATAACAGTTTTGTGTAAGCCTCTGGTTATTTGTTGTAAATTTGCTTCAATTTGAATATTTTTGCATCACAATGATCACGATTATAAATGGACATGCAAAAATTGTGTGTGTAAAAACGCAGGCAAGCGAAACAGATTTCAGTCTAAAGTGCAATACACTCCAGCAATTTTTTTTTGTTGATGTTGATTTTGTATGTTTTAATGTATGTGTGTGTGCGTGTTATATTGTCTGACCCATGAAGAATAAATTTCAAACAAAAAAAAGTAATGTTTTTCATATCATAGACAAAGACTCACTTGTGTTTAATTAAAATTCACACGCGTTATACAACAAGTAAATATTTGTCTATATGGTTTATTTTAGTAGTTGTGTATTTACGTGTATTGGATTTTAATATTAAATCATCACAATTTCAATCGATTCAAGTCCTTTAACTATCGAAATTCCTTAAATTTTATTCATTGTCCTTTTGAATGTGACATGTCAGTCTTATTCAATCTTTCACAGCACGAAAATTCAGATCTCATCTCACACCAAATTTCATAATATGAATAAAAAAAATTTTTTTTTGATTATTTGTTTCAAAGTAATGTGGGTGCAGTTTTTTGCACTCCAAAAATTGATGCTGTTGTGTGACTATTGTTGTCTAGAGAACGGTAAAATTTGTATGTATTTTCAATGTAATCCTTTATTTATTCACCTTTTTTTGTTTTGTTTTTTTGAGTGTCGATATTGTTGCATCAGGTAAAATTTATGCGATGAACACAACAACAATAAACCACGTTTTACTGTTTTGATTTCATGATTTAAAATGCAGCCTCAAGCCATAAATCTGTGAATAGAATTTACATTAACATGAAAAAAATTATATTCGTGGAAGCTTTAAATTAAAAGTAAATCATATATTTTTTTTAATGATAAACAACAACAAAAACAAGAGCAGAAAAAAATTGTATTTGGCATTTAATAATAATAAAAGAACTTTGTCTGTGTCTGGATTAGTGTTTATATTTACGACGCACACGGTAACCAAATCTGTTATTCATTAGTGTGTGTGTGCTTTTTTTTTATTTTATTTTATATTCGTGCTAAATTTTGTTTTGCTTGAAGCTATCGTCCCGTAATAATTATGGTAATGAATTCAATATGCAATTATTTTTTTTGATGTAATTTTATACGTGCTTTGTTTTAAAACAGATTCTGAGACATCAAACAACTTTAAAAAAAAAATGATCATGTCAAATGGATCACGTTAAATTTATTAAAATTCAGTTTCAAGGTCAATTATGAGTGTGAGTTAAATTTAAAGGAAAAAAGGAACCCTTATTTAAGAAAAAGCACACCAGTAATAAGATAAACTTTTTTAATTTATTGCATTGAATTTAAGGTTAACAAATTACTACAAAACTCGTAACAATTCAATCCTTTGCAATGAAAATGAGAATTAATTTCAATGAAACAATGGAAAAAGGAATAAAAGGAACAATAAACACATAGCTGATAAAATCTTAAAGAAAAAAAAATCCTACTTTTTTTGGTGTTTTCTAGACATTTTAAAATAATTAAAATTCATAAGCTTATAAAAAACTCTCTCAATTTGGCAACTGCAAAACAGATTTCATTGCACTCACTCATCTTTTGTACACATTCCAAACAATGGTCATAGGATAAAAGAATCCGTTTGAAACAAGTCATAATAAAAAATAGTCAAACAAATGTCTCCTTTTTTATTAGATACACACATTGTTTAAATAATGTGAAACAAAAAAAGAAAACCACAAAGATTCTCAACATTTGTACAGTTTTGTACTACAATTTTATAAATATTTACGACCCTTTTTCACTTTTATGTAGATAAAATGTACTAATTTCTAACAAAATTGTTTAAATTAGAATTGTGGCAAAAGTTTTCATTCTCTCAAGTTTTTTTTTATTTTCATTTGTTTTAAACTACACTCATAGAATTTTACTCGGGAAAAGTTATCTTTCATTCAATGTACGATACGCTGCATGAATTTTAAATTCATTTAATAACAATAATAATATAACAAGTATTTTATGTGTTATAGTTATCTTTTTGAACTGAAAATATTTTGCATGAAAATTTGCTTATTTTATTGAAATTGAAATTTTTGGTGCACACACACACAAACATTTTACTGATAACAATGTGCGATGTTTATCAAACATTCAATTATAAAATATTTAAAGCTTTTAACTGTAAATATTCGAATAAGGAAGGATAATCATGGTTTTATCTTCTATCGCTCTTGTATTTTGTTTATATGTCATGTCAAAAGCATGTTTAACATTTTTCAATTTGCTTTGTGTCTGCATGTGTGTGTGTGTGGCCTTAAATGAAATGAAATGAAATTCAATTAAGAAATATCAGAAGTGTCTGAACACATCTTTTTGATTCATGAGATGAAATTTACATGATTTTCTCTTAATTGTTATTTTCTCTTAATTATTATTTTCCCAATTTTTGGAAATTGTCTAAATGTGTCCATGTGTTATTCCCATTAACTATTATTTTTTTTTGTGAAATATTCCTTAATGGTATTTTAATAAGGATTATCATTAGTTAATGTTCTCATAAATTTTACATCTTTTACACTTTTTTTTTTGAGAGTCTCATGTGTAACAGCAGGCAAATTTATTTTATTTTGTAAAACATTTAGATTTAAATGCATGAATTTTAAGGGATTATTAATAATGTGATGATTATAATTTACTTATATTTATAACAAAAACAATAATAAAGGGAAAAATTCTAAGTGTGTTCTTGAAAATTGAAATGAAAATGCATTCTAAATAATACTAATAATTTTAATAGAAATTTCCTATATTTTTCAATTCGAGGGTTTGAGGGATGTAAATCATTAATTGGTTTGTTATTGCGTCTGTCTGTAGTCTAGTCAAGGTTCGTCTAAGACTAAGTTGAGTAAGTTACTATGAAAATGAAAGAAAATAATAATATTAATAAAACCAGTTTTTAAAGGAAACTGATGTTAAAATTCGATATGATGATGCTTATATTGCACTCATGCCAATTCAAGATCGTGGTGTGATTTTTATTTTCATACTATTAATTTTATATACATATTTTTATTATATTTCAATTATATAACATGTTGCATTGTCATCTCACACTCACACAATGAATTTTAACAGTAAATTATAATCATTTTCATTAACATTATAACTCTCCCTTCAAAATTTCATCATCAACATATAACGATATAAAATAGTCAAAATAAAAACATAAGGGGACTTTCACATACACACAAATTTTATGTCTATGGGATGTTTTATTTGTAAATGTTAAATTTAATTCTTATCGCAATATACGAATTGTGTTTTTTTTTTAGTATTATTTACATTGCTGACTGATACCCAAAACAAACAAAACCACATTATAGCAATTTATTTTTTTACCTTTTATCTTAAAGTTTTTTAAAGTTAATGTTTATCATAACATTTTTTTTTATTTGTTCTTGATTAAATTAAAATGAAATCAAAAAAAGTTGGTATGGATTGTTTTTTTGACAGACAGTAAATCATGTTGATATGTTTAAAATAGTGTGAAACTTATAAATTTAACTTACATTAATTAAAAAATACCATTAAAAATTTACTCAAATATTTAATGTGTATAAATATGAATTATAAATTAAAAATTATTATTCCATTTTTTTGAATTTTATATGGATGAGCCACTTGACACATTTAAGATTGTGTTGCACTTGAACGACTTCTGAATATTCATTACAAGTCAGACACGTAAAAATTTTATGAAAGGGCTCAAATATTGTTACGATGATAATATTGTATAAAAGGTTACACAGGAAAACATACAATATGTTAATTGTATCATTATACATTTGAACATAAACGAAGCGTTAATATGTGAAACTTAAATTAAACATTAAAAGTAAATAAACATACAGTGTTTAACATTTTTGATTAATTTTATGTTAAAACTGTGTATGATTTGATTGAAGGACATCATTATTAAATTTATGTTTCCTTTTAATTTTTCTAAAAATATTTAGAGAAAAATTTCCTCTTAAAATAACGAAAATAACTTGTTTTATATTATTAATATTATCAAGCTTATCCCTTCCACACTATCCCATATTCTTCTTATTATTATTCATAAAATCGTACAGTTCTAATGAATCATATATCATAGAACCGCAACCAAAAGTAATTTATCATAAATCCCTGTAGTGATTCGGTGATTCTCTGTATTGAGTGTGTGCTCATGAAGAAGTAAAAAAACGAGATATAAAAATTTCTGGCATTAGTAGGGGGCATAAAATGTATAATTTGCTTAGTTAAGTGTGTATAATAGTGAAATTTAATAATGTAGACAATGATTTTTAATACCACACCATAAAAACATCACATATGTTGATATTTTATCGAATCGAAAAATTTTTATAAGAATATAATAATAAAATGAAGAAGTCTTTTTAACTGAGGATGATCATATTTATTTTTTTAACAATAAACTCTCATTTGTGTTTATATTCATAAATTTTAAATCCCTTTAAAATAAATGTAAATCTATACAAACAAAAAGAATATTAAAATTTCTTATCATATTATAATCAATTTTAATGAAAGACTTTTAAAGAAAAATTTTTTACATAAAATTATTCTAATGAATGAAAATTTAATACTTTAATCTTTAACATACATGAACCTTATCTTTCATATTATTTTTAAAAAATAATTATTTGAGGAAGAATTGTTGTAAAAAAACAACACAAACATGAATGAATTGAAATGAATTGAATTGAATTAAACAATTACCAACATTATTAAATTTAATTTTTTATACAAAAAAATATCCTGAACAAGCTCATGTTGTAATTGGATATCTCTTGATCTCGGTAGACATTTAATCATATAATGAAATCATAAAAAAAAATATAAATTAAATAAAAAAGGGCATTTAAAACTTTTTTTCATCACTTTTCAAATGATTCCAAACAAAAATAAAGAAACAGAACATAAACAAACTTTTTATTTTTTTATGTCTTATTTGAAAGTAAAAAAATGGAAGAATTAGTAAAAAAATTTATAATTTTATGTGTTTTTTTTTGTAAAGGAAAATATAGTTTAATAAAAATGAAATTGCATTGTGTTAAATTCATACACAAAAAAAACACAAACAAAAGTTCATTAAATGATTAAGCAACAAAAAATACCGTAAAAAAAAATGAAAAGGATTGTAATGCAAAGTGGTTATTATTTGTCCTCTATTTGCTATTATTATGCATATTATGTAAATTTGCTCAGAAAGTCATACTTTTTATGGTGTCACACAATTATTTTCATATTCCATGGAAGAAAACAAACAGATTTATTATTAAAGTATGAGGAGCGTTATTCATAAATAATTTTATTTTTTTATGCTTCTCCAGTTCCATTGTAAGTTCTCATGAAAAAAAATATATAAAATTAATAATAATTTATTTTTTTTATTATTATATTCTTATTATTCAAGTTTACTATTTTTAACATTTTTTATATTTATTATTTGAACGTGAAGTAGTTGAGAAGTACACTTTCAAAAGAATTATAAACAGTAATAGTCATGCAGTGTAATATATGGGGTAATAGGAAAGTTGAAGCGATTAAAGACCTGAAAAGAATATTATTATTATTATAATAGAAATGATATTATTATACATTCAAAAGAAAAAAAAACAGGTTTTGAATTCATATTTATGTATTATAACAGTGTCTCGTCTCTTTTCATCCAAACAAGTGATTCTGGATTCTTTACATATTTTAAATCAGCTGAATATATATTGAGAAGTGTTTATTTTTATATAAATGAATAGGGAAAAATACTTGAATCATATTCATCGGTCGACAAGAATACCTAATACGTTGAAAACGCACCGCAAATTAACAGGAAATGCGTTAAAAATGACATCCGTGTAAGCGTTAATCAAAGATCTCCGTCTCCGGACCATGTCAATTTGTATTGCGGGGCGTTTCTAGCTTTCAGTGTAGAAGCTAGGAATCCAAAACTTAATTTTCAGGAATATTCTTTCAATGTATCTTCACACAACAGGGCATTTGAGTTACCCTTTGATGGGTCACCATTAAAAAAATCATTAAAAGATCAAAAACCTAACGGTACCTTATACAAAAAAAAATAGTCGTGTTAAAAAAAATATTATTTCAATTTAATGAGACACAGCAGGTGTAAATAATACAGTTGTCACACAAGAACAAGAACTGCAACACGAATTCTTTTCACTTGTTTCACAAGATCAAAAGAAAACAACATTAAATTCTTCACTCAATTACATTTTTCATCTAAAATCAAAAGAAAATAACTTTAAGTAACAGAAAATGTTGTTCATAGTTGACAAATTAAAGGATAAGTCAAAAGCATGTTTGTTCCAACATTACATAGTGCAATATATTATTATTATTATTAGTCTGCAATAAATATAAATTATATACAAGTTATTTTTTGTTCTGTAATAAAAAAGAAAAGAGGGATTGATAAACAGTTTCCTGATATAAAATGTCATTTGATTGGAAAACATTGAAATTGTATCAAAACATTCTCAGAAATAAGAAAATTTATTACTTTAATAATATAAATTTAACACGATGACAGCATATGCCTGAATCCAGAAAAAATTGTTGCTTTTGTCTACTATTTTTAATTATCTGATGAAATTTTTGTTGAAAACAGTCAAAAATAAAAGATAATAATAAAAAAAAACTATTTTTATTATTAAAAGACTTAACTCATTGGCAACATATTGCAAAAGAAAGTGCATGAAAAAATTGCATTTTTTTTTTTATTTTTATTCTTTTTATATATTGAAAACATATTTCCGATTATATTGAAAAATATTGGTTGGCTGACCACAGTCTTTATTATTATGTTGTTTATTATTTGCATGACTGTCATAAAAATATTTTTGTTGAAAAAAAATTGCAGTTCAAGGCTCAACTAAAGCAAAATTTATTGCATTTGTAACAAAAAAAAAAGATGATGCACAGATGTGGTCAATTCACGTTTAAAATTTAATAACAAAAAATTGTTTAATACACATAAAATATTAATAAATTCATTTTTTGGGTTGGTTGGTAACATGAAATGAAATGAATATCATAGCCTTGTACTGATTCTCAACTGGACCATCATAAGAGCTGCCAAGATATTGATTCCATATATTTTTTTTCATTTTTTAATCGCATTAGCAATGCATTCAGATTATAGAATTTTTGGCCACAAATCAAAAACTATCTTTTTACATTCTAGAATGAAACAAAAAAAAAATAAACATATGCCATTTTCTGTATTTAACGATGACCAGAAGGTACCTTTTTAATAAACTTTTAGCCATTATTATTTACGATTTAGTATGAAAAAACTGTAGTTAACCCTTCTTTTATTATAACAATCACACAATGTAAATACATTCAAATTCAAAATAGCGCAAAAAAAATATAAATTCATAAATCCTGTTTTTAATCTTGATATGCAATAATGTTAATACCTCGTACATTTAAATGTTAGATGCCTTTGACAAGCACACTCTTTCCTCACTTTAAAATGAAAAAGACATAAAAGGTACATTTGAAATTTTATAGTAATTTGTTTAGCTCTAAGCTTTATATTTTATGCATGGATGGAATCTTCTTCCATATTCTCATCAAAATATAATGATATAAAGGGACACGCTTCACTTTATTTATAATTAAACATTATTAGAAAGGACCTTGTCGAGTACATAACACATTTTATTATTGCAATCATAACAATTATTATATTGAATGGAAGTGAGATTTGAGATGTGAGTGTGAGTGAGTGTGAGTGTGATGTGCATTCACTGGACTGCACATGCAATAAAGTTTAATGATTACCGGTTAGGAAAATTCAATAACATAATTCATTTAAAAGAGGGTTGATATGTCGTCGTGGTCAATCCCTTCTAGAAAAAAATAGTTAGTGCAAAGAAACTGAAAATTGAAACTGGAAAATTAAGAATCGCGTTTACACTGATATTTCCTTACATTGTAAGGGTTCTCTTGAGTAAATATTTGTTTGGTTTCACATTTACAAGGCAAATTGATTAATCTTACACATAGTTACAATTTTTTGATTAATTTTCATAGTTGATTGTCACACTAATATTAAGAATATTTGTCATTTATCGAGGAAAAATGTACACAAAAATAAAACCGGATTGTAAAATCTCATGTGACGATCCCTTTTGCAGTTATTCTCTTATTTTTATTATAATATTTTTTTTTGCTAACCCGTCGAGATGAATCTTTTTAAACCATTTCATAGTGAACAAAAAATAAAATAAAATTAGAGAAGGGAGATCAAATGTAAGGATAATTACATTGAAATACTCGCTCTATAGCAACACATGAAAGCATCATAGTCATCAGACGAAAAAAGGGATTGTAATGCAAATTACTTTAAATGTAAATTTTATACATTTTTTTCATACAAACAAATTTCAATCCGAAATGATCTCAAATTCAAATGCAAAAAAAAAGTATAAAATAAAAAAAAAAAGAAGATAAACATTAAAACTTCTATTTGATTGTATTTGATGTGGCATGTCATGAAACTGAATTTCCATATCGTTCCTATTTCCTGTGTGTGTATGTGACACAATGGAAAGAGATTAAGATGATTTTTTTTTGTTTGTTGTTCTCTGGCAGTGTGACACGCTTCAAAAGTACGACAATTTTAAAATGAATGCTCCTGGCACTAAACCTTAATTAATTAAAATATTAGTTTTTTTAAGTCCAGTTATTAAGTTTAAGTCGAATGATATACCAATTAATTAATTAATTCAATTCTGGTGATATTATTTAAGATTAAAATAAACTACTTTATGTTGAAAAAAAAATCAAAAACGTGATCGTGAATGAAATTTCCAAGTGCATTGTCGTTCAAATTCAACATTTTCATTGAAATTCTAAGTCCACGCCATTTTTTCTAAAATAAAAGCCAGTATTGCATGAGATGTCCAGGAAATTGTGTCCTGTCTATGACTTGGGTTTAAACAAGTAAATACGGACCGAGGTCGCAGCATGAAAGCCCACAAAGCGAGCATTTTTATCAATGTGAAAGGAAATGCGTCAAAAATTATGAACATAATTCGCGCACGTGCCATTTCATTTTTATCTATACAAAATAATAAACTAAAGAAGAAAAAACTAACATAAAAGGAGGAAACCAAAGCGCCGACGTTCACTTCAAATGTTTAACTATTATGTGCATCAAAGTTGCACAATGCATGAGTATGATCATATGTTAACTTACACAAAATAAAAAAAAACGTATATCATTATACGAGATCTATTGTTAAAATTTTTATTATTATTATTATTATTAAAGTTATTGTACAAAAAGAGTGAATACTAATATAATTGGTGTCCTCGCTCATGTTTTTTTTTAATACTTTTTCGATATCAGAATACAATAAGAAGTTTTTTTTTTTGTATGATAATTGTAACATACAGTATTCTCACTTTCCCATACATTTTCGGGAATTTCATTCTTTTTTTTAAGGAAGGGTGATGAACACGATCAATTTTTATTAATTTTTTTGTTATTTTTGTTAAACGGAAGTTATTCTTCATACGAAATTTCTTTTCATTCTTCATTAATTTTATTTGAAAGTTAAATTCACATTAAAACATAATACGAAAGTATTCTTTTTCTATGAATAGACGATAAACATGTTACTTGAATGATAAAAACGAGAATAAAGACATAAACATTCCTCTTTGATTGACATTATAACCAAAAATTTTAAGAGACATTTTGCAAGCATTTCACGTTTTGCGTATATTTCTTGTTATATTATCATTTTATCTAGAAAATTTAAATATTCATATATATCAACATTCAGAATGTGAATCTTTGATGATGTTTATATTTTTTGTCTGTCTCTGTCTCTTTTTTTTATTATTAGTTTTTTTTTTGTTAACAACTTGAAAATATTCGCAAAGGAATAACAAGTAACTAAATTTTTTTTTAATGTTATATTATACACATAATCGGATATTGAACTCCCATCTACATTGTCGCATATAATTTGTATTAAGGTATGGTGGAGTTATAAATAAAATTAAAAAAAAAAAGAAATTCGGAATAAGTTTTTGTTTGATAGAACGATTATAAGCTTGAATGGAAATATTTTATCAAAAGATTGTAATTTTAATAACGATTTTTTGTATACATTTTTGTCTGGATTAATTTTTTTCATCGTATCTCTTGATATAATGAAACATTTAATTTTGATTAATTTTCGATAATCTTGTTCTCAATTAATGCCAATTTCTTATAATTTTAAGATTTTACATTAATCAGCAAAAAATAAAAAAACAAAAAACCTTTAATGAATCTTAATGTCAAATAAACCCATTTATTGTTGTAATAATTCTCTGTCACACATGTAAATTATGACTTATAAGCTTTGATATGTGAAAGAAAAGACATATCATATTTCATTCAACGGAACATATCATAAATATAAAATGAGCATTTAATGATTGTCATCATTTAAATATCCATAGAAAATTATCATATTTAAATAATTTTTTATTTTAAATCTTTGTCGCTGTTGTTTAATTAATTCACTTAAACACCAAAACAAAAAAAAACTTTTCTTTGTTCCTTTCCGCATATACAATGTATGATGATGACGATATTTTGCCATTTTTCGCATATATCCAGATGAATGTTAAATGTATGTGACATTTTATAAATAACAAGAAGCAAAGTGTCTCCACATCTTTTGTTTTCGAAATTTTAACATTTTAACACCCTTTTTCATTCATTTAGTATTCATGTTATAGAAGAATAATAACATATAAAATTTCATTATGAAGTGATAATTATACACATTTTACAAAAGACATGCATTTTACACATATAAAATGTACAAAAATTCGTAATAGGTGCGTGTTTAAATGTTAATTTAATAATTTGCCACATTTTAACTAAATAAATGTGGTGGTAGATTAATTGTCGCAGTGTAATTTTCCCACCAATATCGTAAAATAAAAAGTGCTTGTAAATTGTTAGAATATATGCAAAAAATTATTATTATTATTATTGCTATTACATAGAATGCATTTTACACTAAGTAAGTCAATTTCCGTCACACAACACTTTTAAAGTACAAGTAATAATAAAATGAAATTACACTCTGCATTTTATATTGGTGTTGATATTTTTTATTTTTTTGATGAAGTTATAGAGGTATATGGCACTTAATACACATGCACATTATATGTATATAAATTTTATGTTTCTCAACTTCCGGAGGGGAGGTGATTCAAGTTTGAGTAGCTGTGAAGGAATTTTGAAAAAAAATACAAAGAATATTATTCTAAGATTGTTCTAGATTCTGTTATTAAACATTCGGGAAAATCATGTTCCAATCAACATCGTAATTGAATTATTAAAATGAAATTAACCTAAATTATATTATGAAGATGTTACCTGTGTGTAAATATTTTTATTTTTATCTCTTAAATTTAAATTTAATATAGAAGAAAATATCATCACCCCAAGGCTTTTTTGTAAAGAAATTCGAAAAAAAAAAAATTATATATCTTGATAAAATTTCAAAGACATTTTACACTTGATTCAAAAAACTTTTCATCTCAAATTACACCTCATTTCATATTTATTTCACGCTTCTTCATTTTTTTATTTTACTTTTTTTTATTATCTTCTTTTATTTTTCATACAACATTATTATTATTATTTTTATTATTATATCACTTGATTGTTGTGCAATTGAATCGCAAAATGTACCACTACTCAATATATGTTTTTTTTTTTTTTGAAGAGTAAGATAAATCGTACTACAGATACTTTGAATTTGAGTGTGATGACAATAATAATGTCTTTTCTCATTCTTTTTTTTATGTATTTTTTTTTTAACTTCACTTGTTGTGACACTTTATATAATATAAAATAATAATATTAATAATATATGTGTATGTTTGAAGGTGTGTGATTTAATATTCTCACATATATGTCTCTTTTTTTTCTTCATTGAACGTTTACATTTGGAAATTTGTACTATTTATGCCGGAAGCGAATCACGTATGTGTGACTAAAATAAATATTCCTTTTTTTGTGTATGTATTCAATGTACAATAAAAACGCGTGAAATATCAGCAGTTTAACATTTATTTATAAATGTAATGCGTTTTATATGTTATTTATTTTTTTTTGCTTTACTTTATGTCAATTTGTACTCTAATATTTATCGTTATAGAAGATTTATAAAATAAAATAAAATAATAAAACAGTTGTGAAAGAGATTTTAGGGAAAGATTAAACGATAAAATATGTGTGTGACTCGTTTTTTTTCTCATTTTCAAGTGATAATGTGTCAATGAAAAGGAAATTTAACATTAAATATCTGGATTATTTTTAAACTTTAATATTAGAATCATGAAGATTTCACTTTATATTTATTTATTCTATGCACATGAAAGGAAGAACAAAATTTCTTTGTTATATGCTCATTTTGAATGTTATTGATTATTCAATTCAAGCTTATCATTTAAAAAAAAACTTTTATTTTTGTTTATTTATTGTTTGTTCTAATATTGTATACACAAATTCAAATTCAAAAAAAAAAATATAGAATCATAGAAAAATAAATAAACTTAAAATTATAAACAAAATATCCAAAGAATATCTTGAAGATGAATCTTCACTTATATATATATATAAAATATACATTTAACTTAATTTAATATAATATAATATTATGTTATACAATATAAAAATTATACATTATATTATATAAAACATATAAAAATATAAAAAAAAAATCTATTGAAATATATACAAAAAAACACATTTTATACAATTTTAATTAAAAAACTTTTGTTTTTCTTCTATTTCCAGGTAAGGACTCCTTTTAAATGGATACTTCATATAAATGTTATACACATAATTAAAATACCACTTCAACGAGTTGTGAGTAAAAAAATACAAACATTTAACACAAATAGCCATCGGTCAAAATGAAAATTCTGTGAAAAAATATAAGAACATTTAATAACACATTGAATAATATTTTGCTATTTTATACATGTAACAATTTTAATCTAAACCTTTAATATGGGTATTAATACGATTACTAAAAAAAATTCATATTAAACATTATTTTATTATGATAATAAAATTAATACAGCAATTATTATTATCATAATTATAAAAACATGATAAGCAGAAAATGTTTTATTAATACGAGATTTTTAATAATTTAAAATTAATAATATTTTTTTACATGTTTTATTATAATGATACATATGCATATTGAATTGCAACAGTGTATTTTTTTTGAATTTAATATTTTTTTTATGAAAACCTATACATTTTGATTGAAATGTTATGTTTTGGTTTACTATCATACCAAAAATATAAATCAATATGTCTCGTCAAGACTTATCCACTCAAATATTCATATAAAACATATATAATATATATATATGAATTTTATAATAATAATAATAGTTGAATAAATATAATAGTAATAATAATGAGTTTTTGTAGTATCCTCAACCAATTCATCGGGAAAAATTTTAATTTTCAAATGTGTAGAGGCTCTTTATTGACGGGTCATATGAATGAATGCAGCTGTATATGTGTATAAATATCATGTTATATAATTCAATGCATCTAAAGTCATAATAATAATAAAATAATATGTATGGTGATTGTTGTTGATGATGATGATGATGATGATTTTGATGAGAGTGGTAACACACATGCGTCAACGATAGTTATATTAGTGCATATTATATTAAAAAAAAATACCATAATAATAATAGATAGAAAAATGAATTTAATGTGCGTATATGCGTGTACCATATATTTCATTTCATTATTATTGTTATTATTATTATAATTTTTGTTATTATTAAACTTTGCGGTGATTGAACTTGATGTATGAATGTTTGTGTTATAATGTATACAATATTGTAAAGCACGTTTTATTTATGTGAGTTACGTAACATATATATTTATAAAATTGTAGTGTATATACGTCAGAATTCTCATGAACTTTAAGTTTGATTGGTTATTAGAGGGAAATGTTCAATTGTTTTGCATCGTAAAAAGTGTCAATCTAATTTATAGACTTTGAACAGTTATGAGGAAAAAAACAAAAACAAATTAAAATATTAAATGCATAATATACAATTTTATTGCACAACAACACAAAAAGTGCATTCAATTTATGACAATTTTTTATTTGAGTCACCACTTTTATGCATTTAGGTTCATGCATTTATTTGTATTCAAATAAAAAATAAAAACAATCAATTTAAAATAAAAATATAAAAGGCAAACTGTAATGGGAATTTGTAGGAAAGATAGAAATATGAGCATTTTAAAAACAATAACATTTTAACGTCGTTTACTTTTCATTTCAACTTTTATTGCACACAAAGCAAATGTTTTAAAAGTTGTTGTTGTTTTTATTTATATTTTACTTTTTTTTTGTATAAACATTATAAACTCAAATACATGTTACACTGCACCATTTATTGCAAAACAAAATAA
Source organism: Culicoides sonorensis (assembly GCA_900002565.1). Lineage (NCBI taxonomy): Eukaryota > Metazoa > Arthropoda > Insecta > Diptera > Ceratopogonidae > Culicoides > Culicoides sonorensis. The sequence continues at coordinate 339,960 of LN483443.1, read as the reverse complement.
TAAAGTGCAAATAAAATGCAATATCTTGAAAATGTGTGTATAGCAATGCAAGTTTAAATACATTAACCTACTTTAAGAATTGAGTCAGGCTGTCTCAATATCATTTGAACTGAATTTTTTGCATTTCAATAAAAATTTTTAATAGACACTCTAGTTATACATAGAAAAAAAACATTGAACAGTAAATGTACATTGAAAATTTCATATTTATATACTTAATATACATTTATATTGAAATCTAGTTAATTTATATTGTTAGCAACAATGTGCTATTTATTATAATGTCAAGCTAGTTGTCACCATATTTTAATGTTATATCGGATAAATGAATTATTATTTTAAGGTAAATCACTGCATTTTATGTAATGTTTTACTTTGAATATGATTCATCATAGTAAAATAAAGATTTATAATCTTAAATTAAAATTTTATTTTTATTACTATGATATCACAATTAAATCATAATATAATAAAATCATTCATTGCCACCACATTTTATTATGATATAAATGGTAATGATAATGAATTATTTTGAGTTTAAAATGTTTAACATCATATTTATATACATTAATATTAAACAATAAGCGGAAATTATATACATGTATAAATTAAATAATAAAAATTGTATAAAAATGTCGTGAACTGGTGTTTAAATTCATAAATTATGCAGATTTAACACGTTTTATATGTGTTTAAATGTGAATTATAATAAAAATAATTAATAAAATGCATTTATTTGGTTTTCCAGTGGGTTTTCAAGTACATAAATGTTTAATCAATACAAATTATAATTTTTTTTCCGAAAAATCATATTGCGTGAGTAGAATTGATATTGACATGAAGTGATCAATCAACATCGCACAAGTGCGTTATATCTTAACTTAATATCATAATACTAATAATAAAATATCAATTAGCAAGTGATGATTATACGTGTAAGACCGGCACATAACGCGGTGTATTTCCTTTTGATTTTTATTTCTTTATTCATTTATTTCATGTTATATGTATAAATTTATGTTTATAAATGAACTGCATTTAAAGTGATTCTGCTGTACTTGAGACAAAGATATTATTATTATTTATGCCTTTTAACAGTTATAAAATTTATGACTATTTTCTGTATACATATAACATTTATCATATACAATCTTTTCAGTGTATGTAACGTAATAAAATTTTACATATAATAACAAGCCATAAACAATAATTCATTGAAAATTTATTAAAGTGCACGGACAAACAGATATGAGTTTATACATAAACTTAAATGATGTTGACGCAGTTCATTTAATTTTATCTTAATTAAATTAGTTTAGTGGTTTTTCATGTTTTCAGCTGATTTTTATTAATATTACGAATGCTCAATAAAAAAAAAATTATAATTTTATTAAGAGAGTCTGGTGAAATGTAACAATAATTTAATTTATTTGGTGGCAAAGGGTATTTATTTAATTTTTTTTGTGATATTTCATGAAAATCAAATTAAAAAAATTTACTTTAAAAAGTTGTGACACGTTTCATGATATTTCAATTACTTTTCTGGTATTTTTTCCCATTTCAAATGTTTTCCGAAAAATTTTTATTGATTTTTATTTGTTATTCTCACTTTAACATGAAAATACAAGTAAAAAGAAGTGAAGAAGGAAAAAAATCCAAATAATGTCTGTTTTTCTTCCTTTTTAAATGAAAAATAATGTTACATAAACGTACATTTATTCACCATTGTGTGCCGTAACAAACAACCGAATTTCAGACAATTTCATGAATATTTTAGTGTGCACATACAAAAGTACACAAATATCAAAAGTCATTCAAAATCCATTTAATATGTCCATTTTTGTGTTTATACAATTTATATAGACACTTATTACACACAAATTTCCTAAATATTTTTCTTGTTTGATTCAATTGTATGCAGAGACGAAACCCTAAACGAATTGTATAAGCAGGAAGATTATAAGGCATCTTGTGAAAGGAATTCAGGAATAAATATGTATAAAAAGCAAGAATTACTTACTATAATAATATAATATTAAAATATCCGTTCTAAGTATTTGATTGGATTTCCTTGAAAAATATTTCTAAAGGTTTTTATTTGCTTTTTGTAAAGGAATGTGATAGGTAACAGTGAATTCAGTCGGAAAACGCATTTTTCGATTACTATAGAAGTAAAAATCATTTTATTCGTCTTCAAAAATTAGGGACTCTTGAATTACATATTTCCAAATGAAGAGTTTTTCCTTGAAATGCATAAAATACAGATAAAATTTGAATAAATTCACCTTTAAATGACTAAAGTGTATTTTTTTCTTGTACAGTCAAGTCCCCTTATAGTAAAAAATAAGCTGTACGTAATAATTCTATATGGTGACAAGTCAGTATCTATAGAAACCGTAGATCCATAGAAACTGACTTGTGTCCATACAGAATTATTCCGTACAGCTTATTTTTTACTAATTTTTTAATTCTTAACTAATAATATCCACGTCCGAGGCAACTTTTATGACCTTTTTCAACAAAACAATATTTTACAGCACCATCTGGTGAATTTTGCATCCACCTGTTGAAATAGGAACAAACTATGAGAAGAAGAATATCAAAAATATTGTTAATAAGACTGTGGAAAACTTAAGATTTAAATTTTGCTCTGATTTTCATAAATATTTCAACAACGGAAGTCCAATTATATTAATTTGATCAAAAAAGATTTGAATGAACATGTTTTGAATTGAATTTTACTTAGATTCAATATGAAATACATATTGAAAAATTAAGCATACCTGGTACTTTTGATAAAAAATCGGGACTAGTGAATTAAAAAAATCGGGATTTGAAAGCAAAAAGCGGGAGAGTTAAAAATTATTCATGTTTACTAGGCTAAATTTATCAACGACCTCATTAACCTTGTCAGCCTCTAGGAGGTATTTTTCGGACCGCCAAGACTCTCCCCAGCACCTTTGCAGTCATTGATGACGATTTTTACCCTGTTCTCTATCGATCTGCAAGTTTTAAGAAAGTTTTGGTCAATTTTTGAACTTTCCTGATAAAAAAATATTTTTCAATGTTAAAAATCGGGACAAATTGGGAATCTGGACATCAATTCAAAAATCGGGATTGTCCCGCCAAAAAGTGTGAAATAAAAATGTGAAATTAAATTCAATTTCATTCAAATTTAAACACGTTTGTTATACTGAACTTAACCACAATTTTTTTTGTCTATGTTTTCGTCCGTTCATATAAAATTACATTTAATGTTAACACTGAAACTCAAAATTGTATTTACTTTTATCATTAGAGAGGGATGCTGTAAAAACTTCTTTAATAAGCCATGATGGACTTGAGATTAAATTAAGTCAGTTAAACTTCAAATTCAATCCTTTTATTATCAGTAAATTCAATTCTAAGGTAAAACAACATCATAAATAGATTTTCACATTATACTTGTATGTACTTTATAAATCCCAGTTGAACAATTTCCAATAAAGAGAGCAAACAACTCATATAAAGCTGGTTTTATTTTGTATCAAAACATCAAGTTTGTGTTGAAATTCTTATCCTTAGAACTTTTCATACAATTATACATAAGTATATCAAAAAAATAAGGATTGTTTCTGGTACAAAAGACATGAAATTTTAAATTATGTGGAAATCTTTTGTTTGATTTACTTGTACTTCTCCTGTACCTTTTACCTTACTCGTACTAGTCAAATATATGTAATATAAAGAAGTGATCAATCTGTATCACATGACATGTGAAAAGGATAGAAACCAATCAAAGGATTTGTCTGCATCAATGAATAACATTCTGTTTCTTTTTACATTAAACTTTTATATAAAAAAAAAAGAATAAAAATAGATTTGATTTTTTTTTTATTATTGTTATATTTTTTTCCACATATCATCTAGATTTCATTTTAAAGTAGATGAAATGTGTCAGTTAAAAATTTGTTATTATGTCTCCCACTACCGTAAAACTATGTAATTTGTATAATAACATGCCATAATTCATGTCTCAACATTATTATCATAATTTTGTTAAGCTACAAAATGAAATGAAATGAGATGAAGACAAAAACAAAATAAAAGAATGTTAAATTTATTAAGAAAACAAAGAGAAAACATAAAAATTGATCTCCTGGAGTGAATGTTAATACGAATAACATTATAATATAAATGTATATGAAAATTATCAAGATTCTACTACTAAGTTATCTGTTTCGTGTTAAAGTGTGGAGAAAAATTGTATGTGAGTAACATTATTAGAACATGTCCTTCGAATAATGTAAGATATTTTAAATGATGTTTCTAATAATAATAATAATAATGATAATAATAAAACTAGCATGTCCCCTGCCATTACAACGACAATTATTTCAAAAAAAAATACATTTATATATTTTCTTAAAAGAGTAAAATAAAATAACATGCTTTGATTCTATCACATCACGGTCTCTTGAATTCATTGTAAAACTAAAATTATATGTGTGTGTATGATGAGGGCAGTCATAATGATGATAGTAAATGAAGAAATAGTCCAAAGACCTTTCAAGCAAGTTCATTGCAACCTGAATGCACTTCAATTTATTTCATTTTTTTTTTATTTTTAAATTAAATTGAATGGTCATGTAAAGAATAAGTATAAAAAAATGAATGAAGATGACGAGTAACGTAATAAATCACTGAAGCACAACCTTAATTCGTGTGTTTTTATTCCATTTTTTTGTATGTTTACAGTCAAATACACACAAACACACACACGCGGACTTTTTAAATATACACAAGATTTATCATCAGTTTGCGCGCCAAAACATTGCAAATATTCAATGTCATGTCATTCTATGATGAAAAAAAAACAAAAATTTCATTAACTGACCTGTCATAGAATATACGCCAAAATAAAATAATAATAAAAATGTTATGATACAAAAAATTATAATAAACAGACACATGAAACAAAAAAGAATCTTAATTCATTTCAAGAATTGGTACAAAAATATACACAGCATTGATCTGTATCAATGCACACAGACATAACATTAAAAGTTCATTCATCTCATTTGGGTCTCTAATATTTTTTTTCTTCTTTCACAATTATCATATTATATTATATATGTATAATTTAATATACATACATTTTTTTTTACTTTATACAATGTTTCTTAATACGTTCTTTACCTAAATTTTTTATATGAATTTTTATACAAGCACACACTATGAATACGATTATTATTATTGTCGTCTCACACGAATATACTTTTTTTTTGTTATTTATTTATATTTTATCCATTTAACAAGAATCATTTGTATACATTAGTGATGGTGATAAATATTACGTCAAGTATCATATACAAAATTTGTATAAACGTATATTTATTTTTTTGGATTATTAGATGACTTTTTTCAGACAAAATATTATTTGATGACAGAACATGACTTAGTTGACATACATACATATAACAATTAAAACATATAACATAAAACTAAATTTAATTATTGTTAATATTATTATAATATTAATATAATAAAAATAATATTTTAATTTTATTATTACAAAAAAAAAAATTCACATTAAATGAAAATTGAGCTTGTTGTATTGTTTTTCATTCCAATGAAATTTGTAAATGACATTCTATCCTGTTTTTATTATTTTTATATGCATATTATTTTTACTTCTTGTTTCGCTTATTCTTGTTATTATTTGATTATATTTAAATTTATTTTTGTCCCCCTGAGAGATTGATGAATGATGAAAAAGTATAATACAAGATTATTTAAATTTTATTTGGATTTAAATGTATATAGTTATATTTATATTTTTGCTAGTGTGAGGTCTGAAAACTATTAAATGTAATATGTATAATGTTTGCGAAATTATTGTTGTTTGTATTTAATATAAGAACAGTAATAATAATAATCATAAGCCAATTGTACCGATTTCAATGTTATTTGAGTTTTGTGTCTAATATTTTTTTCTGACCTACCACAACATTACGTTTATTTATTACTTAGCATTTTTTTTAGACCAATTATTAATGTATATATATTTGTATATAATATTATTATTTGACTTGCATTACAGAATATAATATAATACAAGAAATAAACTAATTATATATATTGAATTATGTCTGTATTCGCTCAGATGTTTAACATTTGATTTTACTCTGGCTTCCCTTTGTGTCTCTTACACACATGTTTTTATTTGATTTTATTTTATATTTATTACATTTTTAATGTTTTAACTGCATATGTATAATAAGATGAGTACAAATCAGATGTACAGATGTACATAATTATGTGCATTCAATGAATTTTTTTTATATACATAGTGTATATCTTCTACCCTCATCATTATTATACTACATTTTACAAACAAACACACTTGCAGCACACTCTATGCATAGATGAAATGAAAAAAGAAGAAGAAAAAGTTAAAAAAAAATCATAATAACAATAATTTACACTTGTGTTAGTTGAACGCATAGTATACTTTTGTTTCATTCTATATCATTCTTCTTACAAAGACCGAGTGCATTATCTTTGTATGTGTGTTTATTATAACTTTTATCATTATTTTAATAATAATAATAATGCAGTAAGTTATGCGTGTGTGTTTGTGTATATGTTAACATACACACATATTATATACATATTTGAAAAAAGAGGGGCACGAAAGACACATGCCGATTTTTGTTTGATCAGTCTATATTTTAGTTTTGAGTTGTAAAGACCTTACAATTTAACTTGTTTAATTTAAATTTATATACTTATACTTTTATATTATGTGAGTGTGATCAAACAGAAAAAAAATAAAAAAAAATATAATGTTTATTCTGGTATTTTATATTATAAAGAAATATAAAAGTGAAACATGAATAATATAAATTTTATATAAATAATTTTTATACAAAACAAGAAAATAAAAATAAATAATAAAAATTCTTTCTTTTAAATGTTTTAAATGATGTTTTAACATTAAATTCTAATATAATAATATGATGATTATAATGATATAAATTAAAGAGAGAAAAGGAAATTGATTAATTAATTAAAAATATTAGAAATAAAGGAAAATAATAAGTGAATAACAATCAAATGTATTAAAATCACCATTTAAGGTTACACATCATTAAATTGGAATATATTAAATAAATTTTTTTCAATAAATAATTATAATAATATTACAAGTAAAAGGTAATTTTCAAATAATATAAACTTACAATTATTATTTTTATTTTAAAAGGAAAAAAATGTTGTGTAAAATTTATAATGTTTAAAGATAAATTGTGCCATTTGTTTAATTTATACAACTGTTTTGTGTCAATTTATCTACTACATGTATATTAAAGCAAAAATCTTGTTTATTCGATATGGAACTAGTTAAAAAAGTAACCATATCATACATAAATAAAACATATTAAATTCTAATTGGTGTTCAATAATAAATTATTTATTAATACACATAAATAAATTAATTATTTTGTTACATTTGAGAATATTACATTGCAAATAAAAAAAAAATATGAAAACGTGTATTTCATGAAATTTCTATGAATGAATACAGACCAGGTTTATGAGTCCCTTGATTGTAATTAATTTGTGTATATGATATGATATTATTTAATTTTATATCTAAAACGGCTATTTCATGGAATGAATCTTGTAATAATTGGAACATATACATTTTAACAATATAATAGTCAATCTATGTAATATATTTGTATAAAGTTAATTGACCGCGTTTTTCATGTAAAATATTCATTGACGATGAATTAATGTTAAAATAAATTTATAAGTATTAAAAATTATAAAAAAATTATAATTAATCCTTATAAATTACATTTTTCTTTGTTAACTGTTTTTTTTTTATTTACATTAAGAACTTTTACCTTTTATGTTATTTTCTGTATAATATAACATTATATATGATTATATACATAATACATAAACATTTAAAATACATAATATAAAAGAAGAAAAAAAACAGAAATTGATGAAAAAAAGATTACCTCCCTTCAAGGCATCAATATAATTGTCTCAAAAGCAGCTGTTTTTCTATAAACATTCCTTATACTTACTTTTTCTAGACATTATTTGTATGTATATTAAACATGTATAATGTCTTATATATTATATGCATTGTAATATTATTATAAAAAATAAGTATATAAAAATAAGCTCAATTTAAAAAAAAATAAATTATATAGTTTAAGGATGGAATGAAACATGATTCTTTTTGTTGCATAGTATTAAATAACTTTTTTTTTATTGTATTTGAGAACCATTGAAACGAAACAGATGATACCAAAACGATGTTATACGAAAAAAAAGTGTATTCAATAATAATTGTCTGAATGTGCATGAATTTAACTTTTTAAAAAAAAAAATAAAAAAAAGGTGAATATAATTGTATTCTGATTGAGATTTATAGAAATATATGTAAATATACCAGTTTAAATGTAAAACTATACTTAAAACAATGTTAAAATACAAATAATCAACGTGATGAGTTGATGATGACTTTGAACATTGTACAACAAAAAAATTCTTCTCCATCTGATTAAAGTTTAATGTATTAAGTTGCATGATTGTTCAAATTTTTTTTTTGACCACATGCATGAAATTAAGAATTGGACGTAAGAAGGTTGTTGATGCATACAATGTTTTTTTATTTATAATAATGTATAATAATAATAATGTTACTTTTTCTTATTATTATTATCATTATTATAATTATTAAATAATGATAATGTTGTAATAATAATAAAAAAAAATCATTCTGGTTTTCTTTCTCATTTCTATTCAATTAAATATTGAGACCAATTTTAACTGTGTACTACATTTTTTTTTAATTTAATTTCCTTTCATACTTTCATGTCAGCATTTCTTGAATTTAAATGCATCTTAAATGTTTTTTTTTCTTTATTTTTTAAGTGTTATTTAATGTATGAATGAGGGTCATCTGCAAAGAAAAATGTGTAATAGATACGGAAATGGTGATTAAATTTTTATTGATAACAAAAAATATTTTTTTTTGAATCATGATAATTGTTATTTTAATAACAATTAATGATTGATTATCAAAAACAGTTCCCAGGACCTTGTATTTTTGTATATGATATTTTTCTATGTATACATACGTACAATATACATTGCAACCCTAATACCTTAAATTCAATTCAATTCATTTTAAAATTTGACCCTTAAAATACAGTATGAAAGGAAGCTTACCTGACAAGTCCATACCTAAGAAAACAAGCTGATATCTAAACTAATATTAAACATGTTACCCTGATTTTTTTTATTTAATGCTCTTTATGTTCAATTCAAAACTTGAGGTTTTCCCTTAAATTATTTCTTTTTTTGAAACATAAAATTGTTTATTTTAATAATAAGAAATAAAAATTATCTGTATTCTTATCATTTCCGTGTAAATTTGGTTAAATGAGCAATGACTGATAATATCTTTCATTTATTTTAAATTTCATGAGTAATAAATAATTATTTTTTTGTAAAAATTTACACAAATTGAAATTTCATACACATTTCCTAGAAGGTTTTTTTGTTCACATTTGAAAGTGTCATTAAAAATCAAAGAAACGATTTAAATTTTACCTATACATTTGTCATTTCATTTTGTATTTGACTCATCATAGATAAATGAAATTGTGTGTTATTTCATTTAAAATAATGTTATTGACATCAATAAATAATGAGGTATGATAATGTGTCACATTGATTGGATGACAAAAATATATATAAATTTTAAAGCCCTTTATAATATTAATATTAAAATGTGTCAAAAAACCGGTCAAAAGTCATATGCATGAGGTATGTATGTGTGTAAAAACTTTTATACACTATCATATTAAAATAATAATATACTAAAATATATCCAAAGGCAATTTATTATTGTTTATGTTTAATATTAAAGACAAAAATGTATAAAATTGAATGAAATCCCTTCAATTATAAACTAATTTTCTTTTATCAAATGAAATTATTATTCCCCATGCATTGTATTTTATATTGTATTTTTTTTTTATATGCATTGTATATTGTATAAGAGAGCATGCGTCCCTGTTGATGTTTTCAGACATCAGATACAAATGATTGTCGGACACTGCTTATTAACTTCTTGTATTAACACTATAATTACGAATCTCAAATCAGTCACGTTAAGGACGAATCTGGGTCTGAAAGTCCGCATCACATATTTTAAAATAAAAAATGAAAATAAAAGAAAAGTGATATCAACTTATTATTAAATAAGAACTTAGGATGCCTTTTATCAGTCTAAACCACAAGACTTCAAAAGATGAAGGAAAAAGACCGATTTTGGCTGTTTTAAATAAAAAAACCGTTATTTTTGGGAAGTATGAGTACGAATTTTTATTTTGATGATTTTATATTAAAAGTTTGAGCAATTAATTCAAATGAATATTTGATTCTGAATAATTAAAGATGTTTCTTGAAACTTTGAAACATATTTTGATTATACCACTTTCACCTCAGCTTCACTAGCTAGCTGAAATTATCACAAAAAATGATACGTTACATTTTAGTTAATTGATAATAAGCACTAATTGAAGCTCTGTGAGCTTAACAATTTGGTGTTTTGTAAGCTGAACAATCATAACTAGCTTTGCAATCGTCTTTATATTGACATAAATCACATCGTTTACGTTTTCCAAAGTCAATTATAGGGGTGGAAGTTGCAGATTTAATTTGGAGGATATCTTTGATCATTGATCTTATTGTTGGTCTAGTAAGAAAATCAGTCATTATTTCGTCATTATCACTTGTTTCTTCACCACATTTTTGTTCAAAAAAATTTTTTTTGACGAAAACCCATCATTTGATAATGTAATTGTCCTTTTAAGAAAATTACGTAGAAGACGAAACTGGGTCTATCATACCCTGTCTCGTTTTTTTGTACAAAAAATACATCTACACACACGTGTATATATTA
>LN483443.1:289495-328885 GCA_900002565.1 Culicoides sonorensis | reverse complement strand
TATAGTGTTAAGTTTATAATCTTTTTTATTATTAATTTCATTTTATAGATGTTTTTTTTATTGAAATTTAAATATAATTTACATATTTTTTTTTACTTTAAAATTATCTTAAAAAGTATAAAATTAATAAAAACATAATAAAATTTGTGTGTAAATAAGATGCAGTTTAAATACTAATTAAGATATAATAATAATATTATAAAAAAAATCTTTCTTCTAAATTCAGTTTATTAAATATCTTGTTTTATTTTATTTTATTATAAATTTGACGAGTCTAGACTTTGTTAAATTAAAAACAATAAAATAATAATGTATATAAAGTTACAAAATCAATGTTGGATAAAGTTTAATCAAAACTGATGTTTATACCTTTTGTGAAGTATGAATCCTTTTTCTTTTGTTTTCAATGTTTGTTATGTGTAAGATCTTCCCTTGAATAAATAATGATCAATTTCAGATTGAATTAAACTTGTCTCTGTCGATTTTGTTCCGTAACTTTGATGGAAATTGAACAAGGGTTTGTTATTATCATTGTTTTATACTTTTATAATAAAATATTTAAGATAACTTTGAGTTTAAAAAGATAGTAACAAAAAGTAACTTAAAAGTTATTTTTAGGTAAAATGTTAAAAAATGAATGAAAAATAACACCGGATATTTATTTTCTATCCGGTGTTTAAGAGTCACATATGTTTGTATTATAAAAGTTTATTTTTACCTTTCTTGAGAAAATTTAACATTTAATGTTATTTTTACTCAATTTATTTGAGAAGAAAGAAAAAATATTTTTTTTATGATAAATATGAAGTTTGTATTATATACATTACATTACAGTTATAAAATGTTTAATTGAATATTATTATTATTTATATTATATAACATTTTATTATAAATACATATTTTTTTTTATTATCAATCAAAGTAAAATTATAACTTTTAAGAAAAAACATTTTTTTCTAGAAAAATAATTTATTATTCCTTTTCTATTTTTATTTTTTTTTCCAATCATATCAGGAAAATACGTGGTCAGAATATTAAAATAACACTCATATGTTTATTATTATATCATATTTACATTCATCATTATTATTATATAAAATGTGTAATACAGAAAAACATTTATATACAAATAGATAATGTTAAACTTTAAAAGGAATACCGTGAATTTAACATTAATTATACATACATTATTACTTCTGTGTTATGTTTATTATTATATGAATTCTTAAAATTATGTGGTGCGTTTTATATGGTCACATTTAAAACAACCTGAAACATAAAGTGAATTTTCTAGAATATAGAACATCATTTGTATAATATAAACAATATGCATTTTACATAAACTTGTACTTTTTTTAGTGTGAATATCATCAAGTGCATCGAACTCTTATGTTTGTTTCGTCTTCTTTTCTATTGAAAATTTTTTTTTTTTGCTTTTATATATATTTTTTTTATGTGTATGTATGTTAATATTAATATTATAACAATAATAATGATAATGATGATTATAATAAAAAATATCGCGTTTTATTGCATTCCCTTCTTTATTACGCTGCATGTTCAAAGACAAATATACTATTGATAATTAATCAATTTTATTATAAAAATTTATTATTATTATTATTAGACAAAAGATTAGTATACTTGTTTATTTATTTCTTATAAACATTTATTTAAATTACTATCATTATAATAACATATTGATGATTTATGCATAATCTTTACATAGAATATCATTTTACATGATAATACACAAATTGAACCACTTTTCTTGTATAAACATGAACGTAATAATCATAATATGTATATCGATGCATCCAATTTCTTGAACATGATACATAGATATCATTGGGTAAATATTTATCATTTCATAAACATCATATGTCACAAAATATAATATCATTATTATTGTTATCTATTGTTATGATGATAAACGTGACAAAATTGACTTACTTTAAAAATGATATTCAAATTTGTACTCCATTTACTTAGTTTATATAAAATTAGATTGATTTGCAATTTAATGTGCTACAATTCATACAAAAAATTAGAGCTTATAGAACTAATTTCCTATTTACTTACTTTAAATAATAAAAAAACGAAAAAAATAATCTCATGCTGCATCATTCTACAAATCATTTAAAAAACTACTTTAATCGTGTATTTTATTTTTTTTTTGCTCACTGCAAGATACATACAATCGTACAATGATCACATACATGTATAACAACATCAAGAACAATAATAACATTTAACAACGCAATGATAATAAAAAAAAAGATGCGGTGTGTGTGAATTTATTACAAGCACAATAAAAAATATAGCAGACGCGAATTATTCGGATTTTTTTTTTTTTAATTTTATATTATTGTATATGATTCTCTTTTTGCATTTAAATACATTTATATGATGATGACGGTCGGTCGGTCGTTCGGTCCACTGACTGATGATCAAATTATAATGTTACACACAAAAAAAAACAATTATTATATCAATGAGAAACTTTGTGAACTTTTGTGTGTGATATTGTTGTGGTGCATTAAAATAATATTAAAATAAATAAATAAAAAAAGTGTGTGAAAAATTTAAAATTATTATTAATAAAAATAATAAAATAGATTTGTAACGTGACACATGATTATTATAGGATGTGTATGCAATGTGATGAGAGATGGTCAAACATTAAAATAAATCAAAGAATTTTATGACCTTGGTTAAAAAAGTGCATTGACCACATCCAATGGATATCTTTTTTTATATACAGTTTTTTTTCATATATTAATAATAATTATAATGGTATTTTGTTATATTCAGAGGAATATTTAAACAGAAAACCATTCATTCTTGGGCTCGTTCTGTCGAGACATTTAAAATAATATACATAAGGAGATGAAGAAGAAAATTACGACGTAGTTTTGAGTTTTACCTGTATTCCTTATTCTCACTTATGAGCATACACATGGAGTGTGTAAGTAAAGTGTAAAGTCTGGTTAAATTTATAAAAAAAAATAACAAAAAAAGTGTGTGCATTCACATCATATGTTTAAGTGCACCAACACATCTTCTTCTTTTGTTTCATTTCATCTTCTTTTCTTTTGCTTGCTTGATAAAATTTATTTGTTTTTTTTTTCTTTTACTTTTAAATGTGAAGTTTATGTTGAAAAGGCCTACGTGACTGATTGTAACTATAAATCTGTCACATTGAATTAGTTTGAATATTGTTTTTTTTTGTAGGTCCAATTAAAATTTAACAAGATGTTTTTAAATGTCTCAAATTTTTCATTTTTATCTAAACACTGAAAGCTGAAAACGCCCCGCAGTACAAAGTGACTTGGTCCTCAAACGAAGATTTTTGATTGACGCTTACAGGACATTTAATGAATGAAATTTTTATCGCATTTCCAGTTGATTTGGAAGAAAAATTCGAGTGTTATGGGCACTCTTTTGGTCTATGCATATTATGGGGGGTGGTCTGCGGGGCGTTTTCAAATTAGAGTGAAGGCTCACATTAAATCGATGACCACAGAGACGTCTTCAAGGTCATTAACCAATTGAGACCCAAAAGAAAATCTTTCTCCACACTCACTTCCGTTTTAGACATAACTTCAAATAATTTTGCAATTCATTTCCGGTTTTCTATGAGCCTACACATTCCTATTTTCACAATTTGTTAATAAAATCCATTGATCATCTTCTTTTATTTAAGATTATTCACACCTTTAATCCATTATTGATACGTATATACTTAAATTCTATTTTGACTGGCTTACATCCGTATATTTTGATTGAAATCCATTCATAATACAAAAAAAATAAGAAAATGTGGTTAAATCTGATTCTTATATATAAAAAAAAAAACACATTTCCTGATCAATTCCGTTCTCCAATTTCATTTCTGATGCAGATGTAAATTATTATAAAAAATTAAATAAAGTAAAAAAAAATCAAATGATTAATGTTCTACATGGACATAAACTGAGATGTTCAAATGATCTTGAAATGAGTTTCTCTGTGTGTAGGCAGGTTGATAACCGCAAAAATATTTAATGTGAATTTTATACAAGATTCTAAGAACCTGCTTAAACACTTATTTAAGTGCGTTCCATTCATAAAATTCAATATTTTTCAATTTCAACTTATAAATTTTATCGTAAATTGAATAAAATGTATTTAAATTTAAAGATTTATATGCATTACACTTTAAAACACACTTTAATTTAAACGATTTTGCTACATCATTTACATTGATTGACCCATACCTGTTATAAGCTTAAATTTCCTTTTACTCTCATATTCTTTGTATGATTTTCATCTACATAAAATGAATAGGAATATCAAATTCCATCATGATTCTATTCTAATTTAATGTGTTAAATGTTGAAATGGAACCATAAAGTTTAAACAATTCTCATGAACATTTTTTACGTGCCATTTCAATGATTCATCAGTCATTTAATAATGTTTATATTATTTGTAAGGAAAAATCTCATTTTGATTGTAAGGTGTCAAGTTAATTTTTTTTTGTTTTTTTATTTATATGAGTTGAACTTTATAGTACTTAAAAATATATTAATATACATAACAAATTTATATATGTCGACAGACAAGTACACAATTTGTTGACTCGACTGATAAAAGCGATGATAAAAATTTGAGAGTATATATTTATGTAGTTGGACGACGCATGTACAGTTTAACGCGACAATATTTACAAATTGAGACGATATATTTTTAGACAAGCATGCTTCCTCCAACCATTTACAGTTCGTTTTCTGTGTGTATTTTTATATGCAACATTACAACAACAAAAAAATTCTACGAAATATATTGCTTTTACAACTGAAATGTGTGTACTGCAAAAAGATACTTAGAAAGGCATTATATGGTGTCAGGATCAAGGAAATATATAACTACATCTATATGTATATATGCTTTTGTGAATATTGCGCAGACGTCTGTGTTATAAATGTTGTTATAGATTATACATGTTTTTATTATACAAATATATAACATCAAAAATACTTTTACTTGGGAAAATTTATAACATTTAACTTTTTTTTTCACAAAAAGAACTTTATCACATGTTTTCAAACACAAACACACACACACACTGAGATCCTTTGAAACAAAACGTGTCATTAAACAAAAGTTCAAGGATCGAATTATTATATGCTTCGTCTAAGATCTAACAAACACATTTCAATATAAACATAATAACTTATACGTATAAATGTATATTAAAAACAAGCATTTATGCACTTTAAGCTTCAACACGTAAACATAAAAGACTATAAGAATATTAAAATGAAAAAAAAAAGTTAAAACAAATAGAATTGCTCATTCAATATTCAAGCTTTGATGCCTCTTTAGTGGTAACTTTTTTTTTGTATAACTTATATACATATAAATATGTTTTTAATATACATTTTCTTGCCATTTAATGCAATGCATGCTTTTATAATAAGTTGAGGGCTCTTTTTAACATAGTTAAACATTAAACATTATTTATACATTAAATTTTTTATATTAATTTAAAGTAAAAACTTAAACAAATATGACACAAATAGAAATGTAACATTTAAATTTATTTTTATTTATTTTTTAATCATAAATTATCATATTAAATAATAATAAATGTAAATAAATATTAATATGAATGATAAAAAAAATAAACAAAGAAAAATATGAAACAATAGAACTTAATTTGCAAATATACAAATATACATGTTAATGTAATAATAATAATAATAATGATAATTTTAAAAGTGGAAAGAACGGATATTAGGTCGTGTGTCTGCTGAATGTCTTTAAGACAATATTATTATTAATAATAATATAAATGTAAAGTATACAAATATTGATGCATGTCAATAATCGTAAAAATCAATGAGGTTTATTGTTATTATTATTATTATTTTAAACACACATTCAGAATACAATGTTTGATTAACATACAAATAATGTTCTTCCTGTGGAAATGTTAAACAAATTTTAAGATAATAAAAACATTTCTGGGTACAATTTTTATTCCACTTTTTTTTATTTATTTACGTTCAATAAAAATGCATGTTCAATGAACTCAAGAATCTACACTTCTATATAATAAATAATACAATTATAAGGTATTGTTCTTGATTAAATGTACATTGAAGGCCGATAAATCAATTAAAGGTGTAAATTATATCGCTAATACGGTTATTTATTATTATAACGTCTTTGTTTTTTATTTATACTGTCTACAGGTTAAATGAAATAAATTTCTCAATTCAAAATACATTTAAAAGAAAAAAAAATTGCAATGCAATGCAATATTATAAGAATTTGTAATAATAAAATAAAAAAACATATAAACGAATGATTTTAATTGTCACCTACACACAAATAATTGCATTTTTAAAATAGAAACCATATGATCTCATCAATGTTTATTTGTAAGTGCTGTCATTAAACTATAAAATTATTAAAAAGTAATAAATTGCTTGAATATTTATTCGTCCACACAAATTCAAGATAAACAGTTTTTGATTAAATGTTCTTAAATGGAAAAGGATTAATTGAAATAACTTGTATTGAATTTCCGTGGGAAACAGAAAATTTTTATTTTATTTGTTTACTTTAAATTATAATAATAATTATAATTAAATAAACAAGTTTTACTAGAATGTTATTAAACATAACATTTAAATTGCATAATTCTAATCATTATGTATTGAAAAATGTTGTGAGAGTATTAATTTTAATAGAAATAGAAATGAAATTTATAATTATGCTCAAAAATAATTGATAATGAACATCATAATAAGATTTCTCTCAAACTCTCATGTTTATTTTTATTTCTTTTCGGTTTATTTACACAACATATACAATTTATATACATATAGGATATGTATTGTAATGAATTAAATAGTAGCACGTTTTTCTATTGAATTTTATGTTTAATGTGAATGTGTGATTGTGTGTGTATGTTTATTGATGAGAGGAAAAATTATGTGTAAATGTGTTTGTGAGATAAGTTTCGGATTTTCGAAGAATATTCATTTGTAGTTGTAAATGCATATTTTCGAACATAAATATTTATGTTTCTATATGTGTATGTATGATTATGTGTTCGAAAAAAGCTTTTATGTTTTATGTTAGAAAAGTTATGTTAAATTATGTTTGTGTATAAATGAAAAAATAAAGAAAAATATTAAATTTATGAAATAAAAAAATTGTTTGGGGTTTAAATTACATAAAATATGGTTAAACTGTGTTAATGTGTTATTCCTAGTCATATTTGTAGGTTTAAAATATTGAAATTAAATTAATATTTTATTTTATGTTTTTTTTTTCTTTACAGTGGTGTGGCCACAAGTTTGAGTGGCACAGATTCAAGTACTGCATCGTCGGATACCTCAGATCCTGGATCTCCTTATAGTCCTCCATCGTTAGGCGAAACCGACACAACGCCGACCGCAAGCTCATCTCCGAAACAGGCTGCTACTCCAAAAAAGCAGCTGTCTATACAGAAGCCTCTTCCAAAAATGCCACCATTAACACAAACATTGCCAACAGTGAATAACAGACTTCAAACGCAACCTCAAAATCAACCACATCAATGGCCATGGAATAATAACAACGTATCAAAAACAGACGATAAATCTCAACCAACTAATAATAAAGTTAATGCAACAACTAACACAACACCTAACAACAAGTTAAAACGACAAAGTTCGGATAAAGGAGTTGGTGAAGGAAGTATAAATAAAAAATCCAGATCCACAAGTACAGACAAGAGTATAACAGGCTCAGGACTCTCTAGCAATAATAGTAATAAGAAGAGTACTTCATTAATTGCTAAGAGTAAGTTTGTTGATGACAGTGCAAATACAAAGATAACTGGTTATTTTAAAACTCAAGCAAAACCAACAACGGCACCACCTCTCAAAAAAGAGTTACAAAATATGATGATGCAAACACAACCAGTCCCACCGTTGACCGAAATTTCAAAGCCTTCTCCAAAGGATAACTTAAAAAAGTATTTCAATTTGATTGCACAAACTGACAATTTGGTATTTAATGGAATTAAAACGAGTGATGTTGATGTTCGACCGGTCACAACAACTGTTACAAATTCACTTGCTGTTAAGAAGACAATTGAAAAGAAAACAGCAAAAGTATCACCTATGATAAATGTTAAGAAAAATGCAATGCAGAAGGCGGCAAATATTGCTCCGAAAAAACCAGTTAATATTGCACCAAGAATTTCAAAAGTTGCTCCTACTCCAATCACTGCCAAAAAGTTACCAACAGCTACAAATGGAAAATTTTTGGAACAAATGAAACAAATTCCTGCAGCACCTACAGTTTTATTGACTGCAATTCGTATTCCAACATCGCAACCACAACAAATGCCACCATTGCAACCAACTCAACCAAATCATTTCAATTCATCTGCTCCAAAACCACAACAAGCCAAAGTTGGACCATTGTTCTCAGTAATGCCAAACTTAGTTCAAATTCCTAATTTAGTGCCAACTGCAAAAGCACAAAATCTCATGGTTAATAACCAGTTAGCAGCTGCAGCTCGACTTAATCAGCTGTTATTAAACTGCAACAATGGTGCTGTTATCAAGTTGCAACAACTTCCACAAAATAATGGAACAAATGGTCCAACAATGGATTCCACTGTATCAAGTACGAGCTCAGCTCCATCCTTGGCACCAGTTAAACCAATCATGACACATCAAATACAAACACAGTCACAACAACAACAACAAGCTCAAAAACAGCAACAGCAGCAACAACAAATGACAACTGCTCAACATTTCGCAACACCCCAACAATTATTCATGACTACCTCACCAAATCTCTATTATAATCCATCGGCACTGCCAACTATTTATACATTTGCTCAGGGAATGCAAAATATTCCCGCGTTGCATCCAATTCAACCACAAACGGCAAATGTACTTCCTAATATAAATACAATACTGCCAACACATCATCAGACTCATCCAAATAATAGTCAATATAATGCTGTTTCAAATGCAAATGCTCAGAAATCAATTCAAGCTGCAAGTTTACCACCACCACCTGCTTTAGTTTCAACCCAAAATTCTCAAGCATCCCAGGCAAACATTCCAAAAGTCTCAAACAAAGCCTCGAAAATTCCAAAACCAGCTTTAGTTCAAACAGCAGCTGCACAAACACTAGTTACCCCTCAAACATCTACATCAGTTGGTTCTCAAACTGCATCAAGTTACAAAAACAACAATAAAGCTACTGCAACTTTGAAACCATTGAGTTTAGAACCTCCAAAACTGGTCCCCGTTTCATTAAAAGTTAATACTGCCTTACCAATTACAGTTCCTGTTACTCCGCCAAAAATTGTGGCACCAATTACAACAATTGACTTATGTTCACCAACTACTCCCATGTTGTCACCAAAGGAAAAGATTGTTACAAGTCCAACCTCACCGAGGAGTCTTGTACTTGAAAGAATTAAATCAAAGAAACCAAGTATTGAAATAACCGATGATTCCACAGTAATTACCGAAGACTCCGAAGTGAGTGTCAACATATCGATTGAAGAATCCGTTACAACTGTAGAAAATTCCATGACACCGAATTTACCTGAACGAAGTAAGAGTCCAATGCTAACACAACCAAAAACAATTCGATTTCCAGTCGATCGAAATTCACGTTGTAATAGAATGGGACACAAAGGTGCCAGAAAAAGTGATAATCATTCAGATGGAGTTTGTTATTGGGATGGATGTAATGAAAAATTTGATAACAATTCATTACTGTTGGATCATTTACAAGTTCTACACGTTAATCCACAAGCGGGACCATATTCATGTCTTTGGACGGGTTGTAAAGTGTATGGACGGAAGTCTTGTTCACGTACATGGTTGGAACGACATGTCCTACCACATGGAGGTACAAAAACGTATAAATGTATTGTTGATGGCTGTGGAGTTCGATTTGGATCACAGGTAAGTTCATTTAAAATTTCAATTTAAAGACAAAGTTTCAATATTGTATCATCTTATAGCTTTTACTTCAAAAACACGTGAATAATCATTTCAATGGAGGAGATAACTCCAACAGCAAGAAAAACACTGACACCACAAACATGAAGTTGGTTAAGAAAAATGGAAAAAAGTTAAGATATAGACGTCAACCTTGGACAGGTAATATTTAAATTTATATATTGATATACGGTTTTTTCCCCTTTTCCAAGATCACAAAATAAAAATCAAGTAAGATTTGGGTATAGAAAATTATTTTAAAATAAACAATTTAAATAATTTTCTTTTTCTTGGACTTTCTTACCTCTTTTTCTCACAGCAGAACAACCAAAATTGCTTATAGCAATTGCCAACAAGAATTGTAAATGACCTTATCTGATAATCCATTGAAAATGAATTCAACAAAATATTTTTTACTTAAAAAACTAATTTTCAAATCAAGTCAATGCACTTATCCGAAAGAATTGAATTACAAAAATATTTGAGACATGTTTATAAAGTGAATAAACATAAATTTCAATTGGATACCGATTCTACAAGTACTTGTAGTTTTTCATCAAATTCAGCCTCGAATTCATGTTCTTCATCATCCTCATCTTCATCTTCGTCATCATCATCATCATCTTGCGATAGTAATTCAGCATCATCTGTATCATCAATGACAGATATTAAATATGCATCTTGCAATAGTAGCAGTAACTCAAGAAATACAACAAATAGCAGTCATCATGTGATATATTACTATTCAGCTGTACACACAATTAAGCGAATGACAAAAAAATATCGTAAACCACCAAGAACAATGCCATCGTGACCTTGTTTTAAGAAAGCTATAAATAAAAATATTAAATTAAATAATTTTAGTAATTGTCTTACTGGTAGTAAATAAGTTAAATGACAACTCAAATCAGAAGTTTCTATATGATATCTGTAAAATAATGATAAAAAATACTAATGATAAATTAATAAGTGTGTATTAAAAAAAAACAAAAAATTACGTAATAAAGAGAGAGCATTTCCCTTTATTATAATTTAGTTAAATTTAGACAAAATTTTGATTTTGCTACTTGTGGTAATAATATTAAATTATAGCAAAAGTAAAAATTAGCAAATTATTTTCTTTCATTAAATTTTAAATTTTTATTAAATTATATGAAGCGATTCAATTCGGTGCTATATGTTAAAAAATTTTGAATATTTTTATAGAGAAATTAATGGAAATGTAACTGAAAATCTTTTTTATATACACAAATATCATCATCAAAACAATCCACGTACAGAATTTAATTGAAATCAAGACTCAGGAAAGGCCTAAAATGGTTTCGTGCCTTTTTTAGACTTAAAATATCAAATTGTTTTTGGTTCACTTCAAAATTTTGTTCACTTATAAAAATTTAATTGAAAATGTAAATTCGATTAAAAGTTTTCATTAACATTTCCTTTCTTTTTCATATATTTATCATTCAAAATCGATCTCATTTAAAAAAAAAAAAAAACAAAATTATAATATAAATTATTATTATTATTACAATTTAACATAAAATTTTGTTTAAACAATTTCGATTCAATTGGCAAAATAAACATTAAAATATTAATAATAATAATATAAAAAAAATTAGCTTTAAAAAAATATATTAATATTACTATCATTATTATATACAAACATATTACACACTCACAACAACTCTTAGACGACATCATAATGAACAACTTAACACTTAAATTTAACATACAATTTTGCTTTATAGGCATGACAGAAATTTGGCAGATGTTTAAAATTATTAAAAATTATAACTTTTTATGAATAAATGTATAACAATAATCAATAATAATAATTATAATAATGATTAAAAAATGTATAAACCTTATAAAATAATAATGATAAAATGACAACAACATTAAATTTATATCATTAAATAATTTTGTGTAAAATGTTATTTAGGAACTCAAATCAAAATCGATCAAAATTCATTAAATAAGGGATGTTTTTGGCATTACAATACCAAATGATGTATTTAAACTCAAAATGAAAAAAAAAACAATTTTATGTGTATGATTGAAAGTTAAACAAAAATTTATGTAATAATTATAATAAAATTCGAAAATTTAATAATAATAATTATAAAATTATAATTTAAAACATGATTTAGTAAAAAATTAAAAAGAAAAAAAACACGTCACTGCCAAATAAATGCGACTGATTTTTTGATTGTTTTACATTAAAACAACATCGTTTGCGAAAATATATTAAATAAAAAATTGCACATACAATGATAATAAAGCTAAATGTTACTTTTAAGATCAATCAAAGGAAGTGTGCTTTTGTTATTATTATAAAATAAAATTAAAATGTATATAATAATAATAATGATTGACTCGAACACACACACACACACACATGTAACTCGATCGCAACCAACACAAACACTGCCATGGTTTTGATGCTTACTTTTCGATTAAACTTCTATAAATATTTGTAATTAAGTTAATATTAACATGAAAAGAAAAACGAGAGTTTATTATTTCGCATTTTGTTTTTTTTTAATTTTTATTTAAATTTTTATTATCAATATAATTATGTTTAGACATCTAAATTTATGAAGCCATTACAACTCGAAAGACTTTTTTATGGACTTTTTAATTTAAAATTTGATATCGGATTCAAATTATAACTTTTGGACTGAAATTTTTATTTGCGCTTAAATTTAAACATAAAAAATTTAATAATAATCATTTGAAATGTAAAGTAATAACAAAAAAAATAACATTTAATATTATTTGATCTCATGTAGCGAAAATTTTGTTTATTAAGAGAAAAATGGATCAAAGCTTAAATAATTTTAATGTTTTAGTTAATATTTTTTTTAGTTTCAATTTTAACTTTAAAAAAATTAACATAATTCGCCACTTCAGTGTAAATTTTCAAATAAAACATAAAAGTATAAGTTTAACTTGAATATAAGCAATTTTAATTTAATTTAATTTTATTTTATTTGTATTTTATTATTATAATTTTAATAAAAGTTAAGAATTATTTTGTGTATTAATATAAATATATTTTAGTAAAAATATAATTTTATGTTGAAAAATTATAATTTATTACATTTTTTATTTAATTTTTATTAATTATGATTTATCTTTATCTTTTTTTATGAGTTGCAAAGGTAAGTAAACATTAAATTACATGGCAGAGACAATAAAAAGCAATAAAATGTTTAAAACAAAATCAAGAACTAAAAACGCACATTGATTTCCAAGTTAAATGCAAGGGAAACGTGAAATGGAAAGGCAGAAATTTAAGACGATTGATCGGTTTTCTTCATAATAATAATGTTTAATGAAAGTTTAATAAAATTTTAAATGAATAGAATTCAAAGCAGGTAACATACATAGATTAGATAGAAATTTCTTCACCATAAAGTAAATTATTATTATGATAGATGTTGTGACTATGATTGGAAATATTTTGAAATATTATGAAAGTTAGTAGAATGTTGTAGGCAAAAAGGAAAAGTATATAGAATAATGAAAATAACTTGATTAAATTAGGAAAAGAAAGTCTTAAAGATATTGGATTTATATAAATGTAAAAAAAAATACAAATAATCATTAAAATTAACATGAAAATTCATTATTATTTTATATTTTAGGTGATTCGTTTTAATTAAAAATGATTGTGTAAAGTTAACAGAGCTAAGAAAAAAATACAAATGATGGATAAAATAAAATAATAAAAATTTGTTTTTTGAGAAGAGATGAACAAAAATTTTGGAAATCAACTACCTCAAAATAAATTTCTATTGTATAAAAAAAAACATGAAGGGAGAAAAAAAAGCTAATGAAAAGGGTAATTTAGGACACAAAACAATATTATAAATAATAATAATGATAAATGTAACAAACAGTAAACAAAAAAAATTGTTTATTACAAAATAAAATGTTAAATTTTTACATTTTTGATATAGAAATAGCTCATTGATACTAAAATTCAAAATAAATTTATACTTAAAACACAAAAAATATGTAAAACAGGAATGAAAGGAATGGAAACAAAACAAAAATTGAAATCATCATTAACACATCATCTAAAGTTTCATTTAAATTTTTAAGTTAAATGTAGAAAGAAATGATTTTTATTATTATTTTTATAAAATTAAGATTTTATTATCAACATTAGACTACAAAAATATATCAATCATGTATCATTATAAAATTGAATAGAATTAAAAGTGGTAAAAATAAAGGTTAAAATTGATTAGAAGAAAAAATAAAATTAATATTATGCATTTTATTTTATTTGGAAGACAGAATTCAGATCTATCCTTGAAATAACGTGTGAGCTGTTTCGATAGGACCAGATTTATTGAATGGCCGGCCGTTACAGTGTTAGCCTCATGGCATGAACTGGACTAATTTTTCATGTGTGTAATCATCATCAGACGGTCTTCGCTTTTATCATAATAAAATTCCTTCCTTTGACATGCATTTTACTTAGGTTGATACGATGTTAGATGCAGGTGCTTCTACTTGCATCACCCCGAGAATCGAATTCTTCGATTTAACGGACATATTATTTTGAATTCATTGAAAAATAGATGTCCGTTCATAAAGATTAAATAATATTGTGCGGTGACTATTTATTTTAAAGGGAAATTATGATTTTCTAGGATTAAAAATTGAATTTCACTTCTATGACAACCTTTTGTTATTGTTAAAATTCTAAAAAATGTGATACATTTTCAATAAATACCAAAATATTTTGGGTGATGATTATCAACTGTCATGTGTTTTGACATTTAAGACATTATCACTAAAGTTTTTCGATATTGAGTTCGACCCTGATTTAAGATAAATTCAAATAGCATGCGTTGTTCTCGTAAAAACCAATTCGCTCAGTTCTCATTAAGACTCCGACAAGGTAAAATAGTTAAACCATTCTGTCTTCTTCAAATTTTGCAGAAAAAAAAGAAAAATTATTGTTCACATAATTTTAATTGAGACAATTTTGTGGAACATCCTGTAAAAATACTCTAGGATACATTTAACATAAATTTAAACTTAAACTTTACCAGGAACAAACAGAAAAAATAAATAAAAATGGAGCAAGAAACACCAATTTATGCACCATTCTTTGGAGTTATGGGAGCTGCTGCTGCCATCATTTTCAGCGGTAAGTCTATCGATACAATTCCATACATGAAGAAAAAAAATTACATATATGTGTGTGTGCATCTATATAATTGTATACGTGTACGTGAAGAAATTCTTGTCAGACATTTGTCGTCAAAAAATTATCGATTTTTGTGGAATAAGATGATAAAAATTAAGAAAAACATGAGAATTAACAACAAAAACCATCAAAAACATGTTAATTATGAGTGTAAAGACATTGAAAAGCATTTTTTCACCACCAAAAAATCACGAGATCATCCGAAAATGCAAAAATTTACACTCAATATTGTTAGTCACCTGATTAGAAAAAACTTTAAATGCAATTTTCGTGTTTATTTTCCAATTATTTCCTAATCAATAACACATCAATTAACAGCTCATGTGATGAACTTTAAAATTTTAATTGTAAATTTAGGAAAAATCCAGTTCAAACCTTGGAAAAAGGGCGTTTTGACAATTCATGGTCAATGCATGACATGTCCAATTGATTAAAGGAATAGCAATTGAAAAGTGAAATGTCACATCATCAAAAAAATCATTTTAATTTAATTTTCAATCAAAATTTATGTTTAAAATTATGTATTTCTCCATGAAAATAAGCAATTGTTGCATGTAATATGCAGTCATGTGACCTGTATGTTAAAGTTAATCTTGTGACGTCTACTTATATAGAGTGTGTGTACTTATTTGATTATTTTTATTATAATATATACAGGCAATTAATAAAAATAATAATAATAAAATACGTTCAATTCCATTCATAATCAAGATTTTCCAATACATGGAAAATGTATTCTTTGATATAATTGAGTGATAAAAATTATTTTTATCATTTGTGCGGTTTTTCATGCATCGTTAGACCAGTAAATGATTAACTTCCATTGAAGGCTGTGTAGAAAGACATCTCGCTTTTCATTTACAATTACAAATCGTCATAAACTTTCAATGTGAATGTCATTGCGTGTGCAAATTTTTACACATTTTCAAACGTAAAATAACATTATGTTAATAACCATGAATGAAACATGTTTTTTTTCTTCTTAATAAATTTAATCTTGCACTTTATTTGAATAATTGAATGAAATTTAGCGCAAGTCTTTTAAAGCACATATAGAAAATGTATTACACATATTTCATTCTTTTGTTTACCATTTTTTTTTTCATTTCATTTCTTAAGCATAAAAATAACTTCCATTTTATCAATTTAAGTAGGATATGAAAGTTAATTAGTTTAAAATTGAAAAAAATTCCAATCCTGATTCTCACATGAGCACAAATCAAATAAAGTTACATCACAGTACTGTAAAAATAGTCTCATGTGACATCACGGCCATCGTCTTCCAGTTTCAACAATTTTTTTTCCAAAAACATTATCATTTTATTTTATATGTATACTGGCTTTGATTGAATGAATACAAACAACAATGAGTATAAAAATTATTCACGATAATTTCACATTATAAAAGGAGAATAATAATTTCAATGATCATAGTATTGAATTGTAATTTTTTTAATATGCATATGTATGAGTAAAATGTACAAATATTTGTTCACTTGAAATTTTTTCATTATACTTGTTTTAGTTGTTTTTTATTATTATTATTATAATAATAAAAGTGGGTAATTGTTTAAGCATTTTACTCATAAAACCTTAAAATCACACTATTAATTGATTTTTAAATGCTTCAATTTGGAATTTGATACCAAGAAGCAAATCAATTCCATGAAAATTAAAACAAAAAAAATGAGCTTTAATGAAATGTAACACAAAGTAGGTGTATAAAATGTAATTGTATTGTTTGGAAAGTGAAGCAATCGTACATTTCATTATTAAAATTAAATATGTCAAATTGTATGAATCTCAAATCACGTGGACTTTTATCGTCACCTGATTTTGCTTTAAGAAGATTCAGATAAGAAAAACGGAAATGTTACTTCATTTTTGATATAACTCGAATATGAATTGAAAGATTTTCATGAAATTAAATTAAAAAAAAAACCGTTAAAATAAATCTATTCAATTATGAGCCCTCTTTTTGTGCTGATTCATTGGCTGACCTCACAAAAAATTCCCGTTTATCAAGTTGTTTAAATAACAATCAGTTTAATTTAGCTTCAATTGTTACAAAATCAATCAGCTGATCAACAAAATTCACTTTTCATTTTGAATTTTATTCCATTTCAAGAAATTATTTAAACATGACTCAGTCAAGTGTTATCATGTGTTTTACACTACTTTATTATTTTGAATCTTCATTTAAATTCATTTTATATAAAAATTTATTTCTGAGTATATTTATGAACTCAAAAACGCATATCACATATCTGTACTTAAAAGAAAAATAAACTGATAAGATAAACTTTGAGAATATGACAACATCGAGCGTAACGTTAAATTTTATATGTAACCGTCTTTTATAAGCGAGGATTTTTTCTTATCAACTGTAAAAAAAATCAAGAGATTATAAATTTAAATTGAGGTTCAGAATGCTGAAAATGCACAGATTTTGTATAAATTTTAGCATGATACAAATTATTTAATTTTCACAGAGTTGATAATTAATGACATATTGTTTGGTTTAATTATTTGAAGAAGCAAGTGTTAAGATAAAATCACGAGTAGATGAAAATGATATAATTTTTTTGATAAAAATAATGATCTTGATTTTTTTTCTTTTACTTACAGCATTAGGAGCTGCCTATGGCACAGCTAAATCAGGAACAGGTATCGCTGCTATGTCAGTGATGCGACCGGAATTGATTATGAAATCAATCATTCCTGTTGTCATGGCGGGTATTATTGCCATTTATGGTCTTGTCGTAGCTGTACTTATTGCTGGTGCCCTAGAAGACAGCAACAAATACTCCTTATACAAGTAAATATCACATTTTTATTTGTTTTTTTAGCAATTTCATAATAAAATTCATTCATTTTATTTCACAGAGCATTTGTTCACTTGGGTGCTGGCTTATCTGTAGGATTTTCAGGGTTGGCAGCTGGTTTTGCAATTGGTATTGTTGGAGATGCTGGTGTCCGTGGTACAGCTCAACAACCAAGACTGTTCGTCGGCATGATTTTAATCCTTATCTTCGCTGAAGTATTGGGTCTATACGGTCTCATTGTCGCCATCTACTTGTACACCAAATAAATAAATCATTATAATAATAATAATATTAATAATAAACGTAATTGTGGACTTTTACATTGTAAGCAAAAAATAGGCAAGAGAAAATTTACCAACCAACAAGAACAACATCAAAAAAACAATAATAAGGAAATACAAATTCACTTTAATAGATATACAAAAATCACTGGTACAGTAAAATCATTATTATTCAGTATAATAAATAAAAATCAGATTAAATATACAATTTAAAGAAGAAAAAAAGAGAGAAAAAAAATTAGTTAAATCATTTTATTAATTACGATTATTATTATTAAATTACGATGAATCGGAAAATGGATACAAATACATAAGCAGTATAAAATTATTATTATAATATTAGATACAATACAAAAAAAAGGACATCAAAATAGAAAAGAGCTTTAATTGAGTAAAACAAAAAAAAACATTGTGTTATTTAATTTCAAAAAAAGACATAATCCGTTGTATATCAGGAACACTGTTTGAAGGAATCGCATTATCCCAATTTTTTTCTCCTTCCATTGTTTTTTGATGCAAAATATGTTTATCAGAAAGTTGTCACACAATATTTTAGCATTATCGCTAATTAATATGATTATCATATTTAACATTAAAAACAAAGTACCAACAAAAAATTTTACCTTATCATATCTATATATGTAAGTGTGAGTAAATGGCTATAATAAAATAAAAAAAAAATAATAATGGAAAATAAATATTATATTAGTGGTAGCTTCAAGCTTTTATCGCTTTATTATTATATTGAGTTACAGTTAAAAATCGGATATTATTCCTTCAAACAGTAAAAAATATAAATTTATATTTTATAAAGAGACTGATATTCACATTTAGCTCAAAGCGACTCACATGTATGATGATCCTACTTGTAACTTTCTGATTGACTATTCAATGTAAAATTAAAATAATGAAGATGAAAAACTAACTATTATGAGTTACAATTACATTTATAATAATAATAAAAACTAATATCGTGTAAAATCTATTAAATTGTTGTAATATTTAAACTTTTTTCAAAATTTCATTCCTATTCCATTATCTTTTTAAAACAATCCCTTTTACTAATCAATGAAAATATTATTATTCATTTGTTATTATTATAATTATTAGTAAAATTATATTATTATATTAATCATATATCTTATGTATTATATTTTGTTTGGCTGTACATTACAATAACATAATAATCATATTATATAATTTTAAATTGTTAAAAGGAAATGCAAAAAATTTTGTCACCAAGTTTACTTTTATTTTGATAATCATTAATAATAATTTTAATTAATTATTATTATTATTACAATAAATAATGATACAATAATATATATAAATATATAAACAAAATATATATATTTAATTAAAATATACAATGATAAGACAATATCAGATTTTTCCTTCCCTCAATCAAATCGGGAATGATTTGGAGATACATGATGCTGCGTATCGAGATTTCATTGAAAACTCTGATAATGTTAAAGTATATTTTAAAGTTAAAAAAAAAACACGACTTAAAAGTTACATATATATAATATAATATTAACTTGTATTTCAATCTTGTGTAAATGACTTATAAAATTACATATTAAACTTATTATAAATGTATTAACACACTACCATGTTATTTTTTTTTTTTGGTTAATGAAGTAATGAGAATTAAGTTTAAAATCAAAAAAAAATATAAGATAATATGTAAATGAATTTTTCTTTCTTGATTAAAAAGATTACAGAACATTAGCACAATAATAATTATCTTATTGAAATTGAAATTTAAAATTTTGACAAAAAAATACTTCCCATAATAAAGCTAAATTTAAACATGATTCGTGAACAACCGAACACACACAAATTGCTATAATTATATATGTTATAATCAGTATCAGAGTAGTTCAAAAAAAGTATATTAAAAATTTAAAAAAAATTCAAATATATATAAATAAAAATAATGATAATAGAAATAAAATATTAAAAAAAAAACGGTATATAAATGGAAAAAATAATAATAATTATAATAATATTTGATTCATATATTTTGTTAGTTATATTTTATATTAATTTCATGTTTCAAACTTGTTCAATCTTAATTTCACTTAAAAAATTTTCAAAATCGTTCTAAATATTATATCAGTGTGATTCATCAGTTTTTATTGCTATACATTTAAAATATATACATGATCATTAAAATAATATAAGATAATACCTATAAAATTTAAAAATTTAAGACATAAAAGATCCCCCGTTAAAAATTCTTTAAAATTTCAGACACAACTAAGATGTAAAAATCAATAAAGTTAATTTAATAATAATAATTATATAATGAAATATCAATGTAGATGGTACAGAGCCAACAACTTCTATGCCATGCAAATATATATATAAAAGGAAACAACAATGATAAGGAGATAAATAAAGAAAAAAAAACAAAGTTATGTTCGGAAAATCGAATCTATTGCATTTTTTATTATTATAATCTAATTTTTTTTAATGAAATTTACATTTTTTTCTAATATTTTTCAAGAATTTTTGTAAGTAAATCATTCATTCCAGTTAAAAGGGATCTTGGATCACTGACTAGACCAGCAGCAACCATGGAATTATAGAATAATTGTTGTGTTAGCATTTCAGCTAATGCAGGATCACTCTCAGATAATTTGTGTAATTTTTTAATGATTGGATGTTTAGCGTTAATTTCAAATTGAGGTTGTAACAATGCATATGCATTTTCATCTGACACTTGTTGTGTTTTAATGAAATGTCTTGCAGCTGACATCTCTTCGACAGTTACAACACATGGATGACTCTCTAATTTATTTGTGATTTTTACATTTGCAACTTTGCCAATTAGTTTACTGCGAATGAAGTTAACAAGATCGTCTGTTTGTGTTTTTAATAAGCCACCTTCTTCTGGTGTTTCAGTCTCGGAAGTTTTGTCACGTCGCATTTCCTTTTCCACACTTATTAGATTGTGATTCAAGAACATTCCTAATTGCATGAGAACAAGTTCATCATATGCCTCGTAACAGAAAAGGACTTCAATATCTTTTTTCTTGAGGGATTCATAGTAAGGTGAGGACTCGGCAAGAGTACGGTTTGGTGCTGCTAGGTAATAAATATCTTTTTGACCTTCTTTTAATCGATTACAATATTCCGGGAGACTGATTTTCACATTAGGTTCTTTACTCGATTCAAATCGTAATAATTTTGCAATTTCCTCTTTTTCTTTTTGTTCTTGACTTGTAATGATACCTTCTTTCAAGAAAATACCATAATCAGTATAGAACTTGACGAATTCCTCTGGCTCTTTGGTGGATCTGTCATGTAAGAATCGTAACACACGATTTGTAAGGACATTTCTTAATTTAGCGATTAAAGCACTGTTTTGAAGTAATTCACGACTAAGATTCAATGGGATATCTTCTGAATCAACAACACCTTTAACGAATCGTAACCATTTTGGTAATAAATTTTCAGTTTTTGATTGAATGAGAATTTTCTTAGTATATAAAGCCACACCAATCTCTCCTTCTCTTGACATTTCAAATAATCCTGGTTTTCCTTCG
Organism: Culicoides sonorensis; assembly: GCA_900002565.1. Classification (NCBI taxonomy): domain Eukaryota; kingdom Metazoa; phylum Arthropoda; class Insecta; order Diptera; family Ceratopogonidae; genus Culicoides; species Culicoides sonorensis. The sequence goes on along the minus strand of LN483443.1, from coordinate 306,976 downwards.
GGGAAATATAATAAAGCTCTGATGCTCAATGGCACATCTGTCTTGTAATGCAAAGTAAATCTAGGAATGTCAAATGTATTTCCAACAAATCTATAAAAATCATTATGTTGCTCTTTGGTTACTTCTTTCGGTTCCATCAACCATAATGGTTGAATTTGATTGACTCGATGTCCATTCAAGAAAATTGGACTACCAACAAAATTTGAATATTTCTTGATTACATCTTTGACTCGATTCTCATCAGAATATTCACGACAATCAGCTTTTAAGTGAATAACAATTTTTGTACCGACACTTACGCCTTCTGCTTCTGCGATTTCATAGATGCCAGATCCGTCTGATGTCCACTTGTAACCTGGAGCATCTTTTTGTGAAGATCTTGTATAAACATCGATTTTATCTCCGACCATGAAAGCAGAATAAAATCCTACTCCAAATTGACCAATAATATTTTCAGCATTTTTTCCGCTATCCTTGAGTTGTTCCAAGAATTGCTTTGATCCACTTCGTGCTATTGTACCCAAATTAGCTACCAACTCTTCTTTTGTCATTCCAATACCTTGAAAAAAAAATATAAATTATATTCAAATCATATCAAAAATATTCACATCCAACCTGTATCCTGAATCGTCAATGTCCTATCTTGTTTATTTGTTCCAATGTGAATTTCCATTGATCGATCTGCCTCTAAATATTGACTTTCTTTATCTCCTGCTGTATGAATTGTGTATCTGAATTTCTCCAAGGCATCACTTGCATTTGAAATTAACTCCCTTAGAAAAACTTCCTTTTCAGAATAAAGTGATCTTGCGACAATGTCCAACAACATACGGGTTTCAGCTTGAAATTCATGTTTATCTGCATCACCTTTCACGGTTTCATTGTCCCGAATAATTGAATGATATGGATCTGATGCAGCTTGAGTTGTCATGCATCGAGCTAAAATTGATTATGTAATTTATTTTGTGAGTTGTGTTATATGAGATTCTAGAATATTTGATACCTACCAAAGTTATGTTGTTGTCTTAATGAAGAGAATTGTCTGATGTTATTTTTTGGAATATTTATGAAACGCCATGAATTAACATTTGTTTTTCGTGTTAAATTACGGCATAATTGTGCAATTCGAAGTGTATTTGACATGATTATAAAATGATTTTGTGTCTTTTAGTTGGAAATAAAATGCGAGATGTTGATCTTGTCCAGGAGGAAAATATTAGAGGTTATAATTTGAATGTCACATTGCTGTCACTTTAACGGTACGAAAAAATACAAGAAATGCGGTACATGAGCGCATTTTGATTGCATACTCGACAGACAAAGTGGTGATAGAAGAGTATTTTACAGAATTTAAATTAAAAGGCGGTAAATTTTCAAAACAATTCAAACCATTTCAAATTTCATTCATAAAAATATTAAATACAAAAATGTCCTTTTTAGACGAAGCAATTTATGAAAGAGACAATTCAATTGAACGTGATGTGATAGGTGGTGATTCGGACAATGAAAAGAATCCATTTGATGTCCTGGGAGATAGTGATGACGAAAATAAAAAGCCAGGTGAAGTTATCGAGAAAGTTGAACCAAAAACCACAAAAAGACGGATCAGTACACAACCACGATTGAATCCTGAACGATTAACAGGTGCACGTGGCATACATAAAATTGAAGATGAATTCAAGAATGTAAAGTTCAAAGGAAAAGGTCATGAAGTTCAGGATTTGGATATGATAATGAAAAGATTGTCACATTGGGCTCATCGTCTGTTCCCTAAAAATAATTTTGATGACACTTTGTTAGCTATTGAGACTCAAGGCAAAAAGAAAGTAGTCCAACATTTTATGAACAAATACAGAACTAACACCTTAGATGATGATATTGTACGAAACACTATCGAATCTGATGATGAAAATGAAAATCGTGAATCAAATCAAACAGTTGGAGTTATGGAACCTGATGAATTTGATCAAATGTTGAGTGAGCAAATCAGTAAAACTACAAATAATTTTGATCAAACTATGGATTCTGATTTGGGTGTGAGACAATTGGATCAGACTACAGCATCTTCAATGTCTCAAAGTATCAGTCAACCAAAAACAGGTTTAACTGATGAACAGAAGAAGAGAATTGAAGAAAATCGACTTCGTGCTCTTGAATTAAGGAAAAAACGATTGATGAGAGAAACACAATCAACGTCACAGATTAACAATGAAGAAAATACAACAATTGCCTCCATCGAGACCACCTCCAATGCTACTCAGAATTTTGCAAATCAAGAAATCGATCTCAATGACTTGATCCCTGTTCAAAATTCCGAGCCGTTGGATGATGACATCGAATTGATGCGTGAAATGGAACTTTAAAAATAAATTACTGTGAGTTTAATGAGTTTGCTTTTTTTTACTATGATAAAGTAAACATTTAATTTTTATTATTATTGTGATACATTTATCTTTTATTTATTCATATTTCGTAATCTCATGTTCAGTGTGCATAAATTTTATCTCAATTTTTTTCTAAGATACAACGTGCTCCATTTTAAAAAAAAATCTTCAAATTCTATCTAAACTGGTTATTTTTACAATAAATTTCCCGATATGAGAAATTCATTCATGCGAAATTGCAACCTTGAAATACTCACTTTGAGTAAATGCACTTCTTATCTCATCATTATCTGTAATTTTTGCTTGCATAACAATGATAATTTTTTTTTTAAATCAAACACTGAAACAACATCAAAACATCAATGGAAGACTCATATTGCGTAAAAGGCTCTATGCTATTGTTTTGGAATTTTGTTTTGCGTATTTTTTTTCTATGGTAACCTTCTTTTTTTTCTTATGTGCGTTTTCAATTAAAATAAATTTAATAACCTTGAACTTATTCATTAAAAATTTATAAATAAACAAAAAAATATGTTTCGTATTGATTTCTCTTAATTCGATCAATTGTTTCAATTAAATTGAATGTCTGCTTGAATTATAGCACCAGCATCATCATTATGAAATTCTCAGATTACATATGAAATGTAACTCATATACATAAAATATAACGCTATCATTTCATTTTACAAATTAAACTTAATTAAATGTAATAGATTTAAATTTGAGCTGCATATGTTTTTGGTCGTTTGTTTGAGCATAAAATAATTTCCGTCTTAAAATTATATAATAATTTCGTGTATAAATGCTTGTTAGTTCTCTGTTTCAGAAATGCAATATCTTTGTTACAATTTACAATTCCTTTAATACCTGTCTAAAACGATCAAGGAAAATATCTGCATGTTTTTCAGTGAAAATTAATGCAGGTCTGAATCTTATGGCAATATCACCACATCCACCTGATTGAATGCCTTTTTGGCGTAATCGATTTACTATCTCGTCACGTGTCTTTGTGTCTTTTGCATTAACGGCCAAAAATGTACCACGACCACGTGTTGAATTTAAAATGGCAGGAAATTCTTTTTCAGCAGCTAAAAGCCCAGACTTTAATTTGGCACCTGCTTTGTTGACACGATCAAGAAGGTTGTCCCGTTTGACAACATTCAAAACGGCTTCAAGTAAAAGGAGTTTTCCTGGATCACCCATCCATGTATTGAAAATACGATATCCTTGAGCAGGACGCAAATCTAAATTGTGATAATATCCACCAAGTTGCATTTTCTTGCTAAATGTTACAACATCTGGAGGAGAGTCTAAATTAAAATGTTCATGGCACCAAAATTTGCCTTGAGAAGAATAAAAATGAAAGTTTACAAAAATTAATATTAAAAAAAGGATGTCAAAGTTATAATCACCTGTTGGTCCACCCCCTGTTTGCACTTCATCGATCAATAATGCTGCATTATGTCGTTTTGCAATGCGTTGTAATTCTTGGAAAAACTCTGGTGATGCCTCATTATCACCTCCCTCACTTTGAATTGGCTCAACTACAATTCCAGCAACGGGTTTTCCCTTTTTAGCATACTTCTCAATCAAATCCTCAACTTCAGCTAAGCATTTTTTGTCTTCTGCTTTATTATGTGCAACATTTTCTTCCAAAGGATATTTGTAAACTGGGAATGAAGCAAATGGCCAATCAAAGGATGGAATATCAATTTTATGAACATATTTGGAATGTGTTGTGGTCAAAGCTCCAAATGTACGACCGTGAAAACCACCTTGGAATGATAAAATACTCAAATCAGGAGAACCTGGTGGTAAGTTTTTCATGCAAGATTCCATTTCTTCTTGTGTAAAGTCAGAAGTGCCTTTACGATTCTTTTGATACCACATACAAATAGCCTTGTATGCATTTTCATTGGAACACGAGCCACACATCATAGTTGTAACCATATCTAAACCCTTTGGTGCCACAGACATGAGAGTTGACTGTAATTTAGCTGGCCAATCACTTCCAGGTAAGATACCAAGAGCAGGACGATTAACCAAACTCTTTAAATTATGGTCATCTTTAAATACTTGAAGCATATCAGGATGATTGTATCCCAATGGAACAGAAGAAATTTGTGTATAAATATCTAATAAGCAATTTCCATCAACGTCTACAATATAATTTCCAATTGATTTATCATAATCTACGAAAAATTGAATTGTGCTTGCATTATGAATGGGAGACATTTCCTGAACCAACTGCTTTGTCTTAGGTCCAGGAATTACAGTTTTCACAGTTGGTCCATTAGGTTCAGGAAGTGCACAGCAATTCCGAGAAAATTGATTTATGAGCGAACGACCTACGATTCCATTGCATCGCACGCGAGCAAGTGTCGAATACATCTTTTCAAAACTTTGATTTATGATCAGCCAGGTGATAAACTTATCTTTTAATTTATTATTTTTTCCTATATATGTTTCCCAGACAATATTTTACAAAAACACAACACGACCGATCGATGCTAATGCAAAGAGAAGACTAAATGAAAAAAAAGATAATAATTTTAATGGATATGTTTCGTTTTGTCTCGTCTATGTTATAATTGGAGTGAGGTGACCATTGAACCTGCGCAGAACAAACATTATTATATTTTGTTATTTTCATTTAATTTTTGTAAATCACTATTTGAATGAGATAGTTTTTATGTTTTTCATTTGAAATACTGAGATTTTCATTCAACTTTCATTCATTCAATTTCTTGAGTGTTTTGTAATTTATTTACGATCCCTCTTGATTGCATAACAAACGTCAAACATTATATCAGCTGGCCGGCTTCAACCATCTTTGAAACTAACAAAGACGTAATTGTGCAACTAAAATTATTCAAATCAAGATGTTTCTCTCAAGATCAGGATTTAATGGAATCAGGTAATGATTGATAAGATGGGGATTGTTAAAAATTCTTCAAATATACTGAAATTTTTTAATTGTAATTTTTAATATTTATCAAGGTCACTTGTGACTATGGGAGTTCGTACAAAAGCAACTTTGCCAGATCTTCTATATGACTATGCTGCCCTTGAACCTGTTATTTGTCGGGAAATTATGGAGTTGCATCATTCCAAACATCATCAGGTACTGTTTTAATGATTTTTTTATATGTTAAATCAATTAATTTAACTTCCAAATTTATAGGCATATGTCACAAATTACAATGCAGCTGCCGAGCAATTACAAGATGCCGTTTCAAAGAATGATGCATCCAAAATTATTGGTTTAGGTCAAGCTCTGAAGTTCAATGGTGGTGGTCATGTCAATCACTCAATTTTCTGGCATAATCTTTCACCAAACAAAAGTTCACCATCCTCTGAACTCCAAGCCGCAATTGAACGTGACTTTAAAGGCCTTGAAAATTTGAAGAAGGAATTGAAACTTGCTGCAGTTGGTGTCCAAGGCAGTGGATGGGCTTGGCTCGGATATAACAAGAAAACTGGATTGTTGCAAGTTGCACAATGTGCAAATCAAGATCCATTGGAAGCTACAACCGGACTTGTGCCATTGTTCGGAATTGATGTGTGGGAACATGCATATTACTTGCAGTACAAAAATTTGAGACCAAATTATGTTGATGCAATTTGGGACATTGTCAACTGGAAAGATGTAAGTGAACGTCTTCAAAAGGCAAAGTAATTATAACATGAGAATATCAAATAATAAATCAGGGGAAAATAAATAAAAATAGAGTTGAAATTCAGTCATCTAATTATTGTTATTCGAATTAGTATTAAATTGATGTTGTTTCATGAACTGATCAAGTTCGTCCATTACACACAATGCCAGTGATTTTCTGTTTTCACCTATAAATGAAGTTGAAGGTCCATTATTGTTAACCAATGTCTCAGTATTTTTCCGTTCATGACTTTTAACGTGTTTCTTTAAATTTATATCTGATGAAAATTTCTTTCCACAACCTTCGATTGTACATACAAACGGATTTGAATCAGAATGTTTTATTTTTCTATGCATATTTAGTAGACTTTGGGTTGCATAAGCTTTATCACAGCCATTTTCGTTACAAACAAAATCCTTTTGTCCTGTATGAGTACTATAATGCGCTCTCAAATCCTTCCGTGAAAATTTCTTTTTACAGATTTCACATTCGTACGGCTTCTCTCCTAGCAAAAAAATTAACATAAATCAAAAAAAATAACATTTAGTTTTTTTTATAAAATAATTACCAGTGTGTATTTTCTCATGTGATTTTAATGAACTTGATGCTGTAAATCTTTTTTGGCAAATATTGCAAACGTATGGTTTTTCTCCAATATGAATCAGTAAATGTTTATTCAAATGACTTTTTTGCTTGAATCCCGAATTACATATGTGACATGTGAACGGTCTTTCTAAGGTATGATTTCTCAAATGGGCCACAAGTGTTCCACGATGTTTAAATCCTTGATTACACATTGAACAAATATAATCTTTAACATTTGAGTGAATTTTTTCATGTGATTTCAATAATCGTCTGTCACAAAAACTTTTGTTACAATGTGTGCATGTAAATGGCTTTAAAAGGGTATGTTTTGACCTTATATGGACTTCAAGTGAATATTTATCAAAGAATTGCTGTTGACATAATTCACAGTTGATTTTCTTTTCTTTGCCAATTCCTAAGTGAACCTTTTTGGTATGTCTATTCAATGAGGCAAGCTCTGAAAACCTTTGATTACATTTTGAACATTTAAATGGTTTTACAATAAAATGACACGTGATATGTCGTTTAAGGCTTTTTTGATTTCCACAGTCTTTTTTACAGTGAGCACAAACAACACACTTTGTATGGATCGTTGAATGTAACTTATAATCAAATTCATTTTCAAAAGTGTCTTTACATTTTTCACAGGATATCTTATTTTGTTGAGGAACTTCTGGTTCTAGTAGTGCAATAGACTCGTTACTCGTTTGTGATGTCTCACAGTTACTCGATGCTATGATTATATTTTTTCCATTTTCAGATTCTTCTTCAAAAGTAATTGAACTATCTTCCAGTTTTTGAGACTTTTCGAACATGGGTAGTGGCAACGACAAAATGTGATCCATATCAATGTCTCCTGGATCTAGTAAGGTATCATCTAGATTTGAATAATCTTCGGTTTCCAATCTAAAATTATATTTGTTCATTAAACAGATGCTTAAAAAGATATGTTAAATCTTACTGTTCTTCGATCAACTCTTCTTCATCCGAATTCGGATCATTTTCGTTTAGAACTCGTCTCAATTTCACATCAGCCAATTCGATTTGTTTACGAAAATTGTAAATTTCATTTATTTGGTCGATACATTTAGTGCATATCGATCCTGAAAGACCATCATTCACAGCTGGAGTTTCAACAGCAGCAAATGACATTAAAAATACAGGAATATAAGTATATTCCTCGAACATTGATTTCAAATTGGCCTCCGATGATAGACATGTCCTGCAAACGCTATTTATTTCATCTTCCAGCTCATTTGAGGCAGAACCTTGGTTTGTATATTCAAGTAATATTTCATTTAATTCTTCTTGTAATTCCATATTTAAAAATTATTAGACTTTTCATCGATTTAATTGTATTTTTGATTCTAAAATATTTTTCTGTTTACATTTTTGTGATTTTTTGTTAGTAAACAAACATCTGTCAAATTTGTGGTACTTTCAAAAGGTACTGTCAAAAGTGCAAAGACCACAAAATTTATTGCTCCCTTGAATATCCTTATTAATTAATAATTAACCAGGTAAAATATGAAATTTTTTATCTAAATATCTTATTAAACTGTTCTTGAATTGATTGAAAAACATTTTCATTGAAACCTACTTGTAAATTTGATAATATTTTTAAAAATATGTCGCCTACAATGTTGCCGGTGATTTTCGTGTCATCGTCCCATGACTCATATGATTTTTTTTTTATTGTTTTTCATTGCAGGCTCGTAAAATACTTTAGAAATGGCAGAAAATTTCAAATTACTTGCTAACGTTAAAGTAAATGACCGAATACCTGTGAGAAAGTATAAAAGTGAAAAAACTGGATTAACCGTAATTTTGGCCGATGTGGAAGGGCCAGTTGTAAATGGTTATTTTTGTCTAGCAACTGAGGCTCATGATGATGATGGATTACCTCATACCTTGGAACATTTAATCTTTTTAGGATCTGAAAAGTATCCATTTAAAGGAGTTTTAGATTTGATTGCAAATCGATGTTTAGCTAGTGGCACAAATGCCTGGACTGATACAGATCATACTTGTAAATTTAAGATGTTACTTGTATTTACATTTTTTAAAATTATTTTTAATCTGAATAGGTTATACAATGACAACTGCAGGATCAGATGGTTATCTCTCCTTATTACCGATTTATTTGGATCACATTTTATATCCAACTTTAACTGATGCCGGATTTATAACGGAAGTTCACCATATAAGTGGTGAGGGTGAAGATGGAGGTGTAGTTTATTGCGAAATGCAAGGACGTGAGAATAGTGGAGAGTCGAGAATTCATTTAGAGCTTTTGAGAGCAATTTATCCAGGATCTGGATATTGTGCTGAAACTGGTGGAATTATGAAAAATCTACGAGAAAGCACTAACAATGAAAAAGTACGAGCATATCACGAAAAGTTCTATCGTCCTGATAACTTAACGGTTATTGTGACAGGACAAGTTAAACCTGAAGATTTGTTTAAATCTTTAGAACCAGTAGAGCAAAAAATTATTTCAAAAGGAAAGAAAGCTCCATTTGAAAGACCATGGCAATCCCCAATTGCTCCACTCACTGAGAGTAAAGACATTAAAATTGTTTATCCCAATGATGAGGAAGATTGTGGTATTGTTTGTATTGGTTATCGTGGACCTAAAGCTACAACTGAACATCATACGTTAAATGCTTGTTCCATTTTAATGAGATATTTGTCTGATACATCTGTAAGTCCATTGATGCGTGACATGGTTGAAATATCAGATCCTTTTGCTAGTAAAGTTGGTTATAATCTTGGAGAGAATTCTGTCTCTTTACTTTATTTTAGTTTTGATAACGTTCCATTAGACAAAGTAGATATGGTTCATCCAAAATATCATAGCGTAATCGAAAATATTGCAAAAGGAGCCGAGAAGATTGACATGAAACGTCTTCAAACCATTATCGATAAATCAATTTTAGAATCATTGAATAGCTTAGAGAGTAACCCTCATGATGATATCGCATTTCATTCAATTGGTTATATTTTATATGGCGATTCAGAAGATGATGTAAGTTGATCGCTTTTTTAATTTGAGAATTCATTTTAATTAACATTTTTTTACAGTTTACTGATCGCTTGAACTCAAACAAACTTCTTGCAGAGCTGAAACAAAAAGATGAATCATTTTGGATTGATTTATTAAAGAAATACTTTGTAAATGCAAAATATGTCGTAGTTCGTGCAGTTCCAAGTATTGAAGAACAACAACGAATGGCCAAAGAAGAACAGGAACGTATTGAGAAACAAAGAACTGATCTGGGTCCTACTGGTCTCGAAAAAAAGGAAAAAGAGTTGCTTGAAGCAATGAAAACAAATGAAATTAATCCTCCTGTAGAAATGTTAACAGATGTCCCAATTCCTAGTGTTGAAAAAATGAATTTCCATCCCTTGAAAATCTTTCGCTTAAGTGACAAAGTATCACCACCAGGATTGAATCTTGAAACATTGCCCGTTTATGCTGAAGCATTTGATCTACATTCGAATTTCGTCTACATCATAACCTCATTGAATACAGAAAAAGTTCCACTTGAGCTACGTCCATATTTGCTTCTCTTCACTGAACTATTAACCGAAAGCCCTATCATGCGAGATGGAAAATTGATTCCTTACGAAGAAGTGGTGGCACAATTAGAGGCTGATACTGTTGCGACAGGTACTCGCATAGGACTTGAACCAAGTAGCCGATTTACATGTGGACCATTTTCCAATGCATTGTCAATTATGATTCAGGTTGAACAGCAAAAATATGAAACTGGAGCAAAATGGCTCACGGAATTGTTGCATCAAACACAATTTACACTTGATCGGATCAAGGTAACAACTGCTAAAATGGTGAATGATGTTGCTCAGGCCAAGAGAAAAGGCAGTACGATTGCTCGAGGTCTTCTTCAGGCTATTTATTATAATCCCGATACGAATGTTCAATTACTTTCATTATTAAAGCAACAGAAATTTTTGAATGGAATATTAGAGAAGTTGGAAAAACCAAATGGAGTCCAAAGCATAATCGATGATTTAAATAAAATTCGTGATATTATCACAAGTGGATCTAATGTTGCGTTACATTTAGCAGCTGATTGGCAAAAATTAGCTAAGCTAGGTATGGATCTGTCAAAGCCCTTAGCAAATGTGGTTAAGGAAACAAATGAAGTAAAATCTCCTGGTAAAATGAATAATTTATCAGACTGGAAAATGATCAATTATGATGGATTTTTGGAGAAAGGTTATTCTGGTTGTATTTTAGGAATGGGTTGTGTCGAATCAGCCTTCCTCTACTCAGCTGTCAATTCAATTAATGATTTCATGAGTGATGATTTACCACCATTGATGTTGTTCTTACAATATTTAACACAACTTGGTAAGTTTAATGTCAAAATTCAAAACTTTTGAATTATAACTTGTTTTCTTTGTTAGAGGGACCATTATGGCGTCAAATTCGAGGTCCTGGATATGCATATGGTTATAATATTGTCCCTCGACCTCATGAAGGTCTTCTATCTTTCGGTCTCTATCGCTCAACTAACGTAGTTGCTGCTTACAAAGAAGCCAAACGCATTGTTGAAGATCAACTGAAACCAGAATCTGAATGGGATAGCACTTTGCTAGAATCAGCACGAAGCTCTTTAATATTCGAAATAATTGAACGTGAAAAGAGCATTGGAGATGTGGTTTGTCAAGCATTACTCTCCACATTCAAGGATGTTCCAGTTGAATACAACAAAATTTTGGTTAAAAAAGTCAATTCTGTTACTCATGAAGATCTCAAAAGAGTTGGTGAGAAATATGTTGCTACTCTTTTCAGTCCCAAGGCACGTTACAGTATCGTTTGTCATCCGGACAAAATGCAAGATATTAAAGCTGCATTTGATCAGTAAGTGATATTAATTTTTTTATTAACATTGAGAGAATTCATTTAATTTTTCTACAGATTGGGACTCAATTTAAAACCAGAAAATTCACTTGAAGAAAGCATTTTGGCTTAGAACGAATACATACAGGAATTTAACGTACTAATAATCGGCGTACTATGATATCATTGAAATATTATTATAAAAAATTTACATTTTGTATTGAAGTAAAACATTCATTAAAAAGCATTAATTATTCTTTATAAGCATAAATTGAACTTTATTTTTTATTTCCTGGCTCCACATTTTACTAGCAAAGCATGTCAATTGGACTTATTCTGGTTGATCGATTGATGCTTTTATGTCGGTTTTACTGATAAGCTTCATTTCATTACCTTCCTTCTTCTGAACTAAGAATTCGAGATGAAAACTTCCACTGGGCATCATTGGAATCATAAGTGAATCATCAAGTTCAATGTCCTTGACGTAATATTTTCCTTTTTTAATCTAAAAAACAAACAAAAATTAAATCTTCATTGAACGAAAATTTTCAATACTCACTGGACATTGTTCTGGTACTTCCCCGAAGGATTTCAACATCATCAAGGCCAAACGTAAAATCGCTGGTTTTTTCTCCACATTGATGTACTTGCAAAATGCGATTGGCTCGAGGCGAATCAACGGCTCATACTTATCCCCAAATTTATTGGAAAGTAATGCTGAAATGTAAGTATGCTCATCAAGATCAACTTTGAGGTTGGTATCAACTGCAATTGAAATTTTTCCATCAGCATGCTTGATATCATTTTTCACTTCACAATACTCATTGTTTGTCTCAGTTTTAACATCTTCCAGAATAATTTTTGCATTAATCTAAAATAAAAACAATATTTTATTTTAAAAAGAGATATGAAATTGCAAAAATTCGTACCTGATGAGTTTCAAAAACAATTAAAATTGCTAAGAAAATAATTTGGTTAAAATGTTTCATGGTAAAGCCAGGTTTCTATGAGAATGAAGCCTTCAAACTTCTGTGACTGTCTTTTATACCTTTAAAATAGATCAAAAATTATAATTACTTCCTGGACACTTTGATGGATTAAAACTGATTATGAATTTAAAATCAGCAATAATTAACTAAAAATTTCCATTTTCCTGTTTTCCATATCACATAAATGGGTCTTGTACCCTTCAAACCTCATTTGATATGATTAAAAATTAAAATGTCGATTATCAAAACGATAATTTAATTGGGCAAAATTGAGATCAATTATAAAAATCGCTTTATAAATATCGCACCAAACTATGAATATTAACTTAGTTTGAACAAAACCTCGCAGGATGATCAAGGCATTAAATTTTATTTTTGTTGTTCTTTTCGTTGCTTCAGTTACTGAAGCTCGAATTAAGTTCAAAAAACTTGAAATAACATCAGATCCCAATTTCATTAAAATGGAGTACAAAGTCGAGGAACGCGACAACAAGCCTTATTTAACTTCCACTACAGAAGTCTTACAAGATCTTGATGGTGAAATTATGGTAAAATTCTATTTCTATTAATTTCAACTACCAATTTACACATTTTAATGATTTTCTACTAGATTCATGGAAACGTAAGTGCAGCTCACAACGGTCAAGTCGAACCAATCACCAAAATCCTGCCAATTGATTTGTGTAAATTTTTGAAAGGTGAAAAGAAAAGTGTCTTACTCAATATTGTCTGGAATGATCTCGGTAAATTCGGTAATATACCAAAGGAGTGTCCAATCAAGAAGCAAACTGTGACAATCAAGGATTTCACTCCTGACAAGGATATGATTCCAGCTGCCTTGCCAGGTGGTGAATATCATGTCAATATTCTTGGAGAATTGTGGCGTGATGGAAAAATAGTTGCATTATTGGAACATGTCGTCGTACATGCAACAATTGATCAATAAATTTTTAAAATATTGTAATAAATTAATTCAATGAAAAATAAAGAATATCGTCGTATTTTAAAAGAAATTCACGTTTGATGTAGTATATTTTTATGAAATTTGATTAATTTTATTTGAAATTCTATCATCTTAAAAGTTAACGTAAAGCCAATTTTTTAGAATGACCGTTAAATTATAAATTTTCATCTAAAGGTTCATTTTAGAGGGTCATTCTTTGCCCTATGGATTCCATTTGATTGTTGTTTGGGCTGAAAATTCATTACAAAAAACGTCAATTTAATATTTTTACTGTTAACTTGTCAAATACGATTAATAGGAGCCTCATTTTAATACTTGCTAATGGAACATCATTGAAATTCGTGTCCATCACTAATGCCTTTTATCATCATAATTGTTTGACCTTGAAATTTCATTGAAATTTTTCTCATTTTCATTCATTGTTGTTAAGATCCATTTGATGTTATCGCTATGTATGAAAAAATTAAAATAATAATTTTGAAATACAAATCAGATAAGTCAACTTCCACTTTCAATTTTAAATCAATTTATACAATTATTTGACACTTTTCTGATAAAAATCATAAATGATCGGAAATTCATTGAAATTAAAATTGTTAGTCTCAAATTTTACACAAATAACCTTTAAAGTTTTGGTATAAAAAGGGGGAAAAATATCATTTTTTCAACATTCAACACGGTTCAGTTGAAAAATTCAGTACAAATTTAAAAACTACCAGCCGCATCCACTATGATAAAAATAACATTTTTATTTGCCCTATTGGGACTTTTTTCAATCAGTCAAGTGAGTGTCTTTTTTTTAATTCAAATAAAACAGTGTTACAATTTACAGCACATTTAGGTCTTTGGTCGCTTATTGATCACCAACGTCCACGTTGACAGCAATCCAGATTACGTTAAATCTAATGTCCAATTGAAAAAAGTAAATGGACGTGTTTTGATAACCGGAGATGGCTACGTTTTACAAGACATTGAGTCAGATGTTGTTGTAAGTGGAAGCATTGCTGTACTCAATAACGGTCATTATGAGCCAATTCTACGCATTGAACCACTTAGCTTCTGTAAATTCTTGACCGGAAAACGCAAGAGTCCATTGATGAAGCTCGTGTACAAAATGATCTCCAAATTCGGTCGCATGCCACAAACTTGTCCAAGTAATTTTAGTTTTTTTTTAAATTTAAATGATAATTTTAACATTTTTTGTTGTTTTGCATGAAAAATAGTCAAGAAAGGTCACTACTTTGTCAATGACTTTGAAGTTGATGAAGGTTTCATTCCCGCATTGGCACCAGCAGCCGATTATCGTGTTGAAATTCAAGCATTTGTTGATGAATTGGGTGTGCAAAAACAAATTCACAAAATTGTATCACATGCTTCAATTATTCCTGATGAGGAAGAAACTGATGTGAGCAGTGAAAGCCAAGAAGCTCAATAAGCTTAGTGATTTAAAGTATTTGTTCAAATTAATGATCAAATTGGAATAAAAAACTTGTTGACACTTGTTCAAATAATATTTATTGTCGTTTTTTTTCTTCACAATATGGACATGAATTCACAATAGTTTTTTTAGTTTTAACATCTGTTTCTGTGATGACATTTTCTTTCAAAAATGCTTTTATGACATCTTTGGAATCTGGACCAACATGATGATATTGTTTGTTCAATGAAATTTCCGTAAAATTATCGCCACCATTAGCAATAAATGAAATTGTGACAAATGTGTAAGTTTTCTCGACTTCCAAAGGCTCGTATTTGCCAGTTTTGACAAACACTTGAACATCAATCACTCGTTCATTTTCTTTCTTACTCATATCATAAGTAACCTTGAAACCAGATCTCTGGAAAAAATTGAATCTCTTTTTCCTATCCAGGATCGCAGCTTTCTCAAGAGATCTTCTAATATATTTGCCTTTTAATTCCATGATATCAACAGAAGAGTCAAAAGGAAACACTCTCATGAGATCACCTTCAGTTATATCTGTAAAAGAATCAAATTTAATTGAAAATTAAATAAACATGAATGTGATTCAATACCTCCAGGTTGAAGATCGCCTTTAAAACTAGCTGCTTGTACCATAGCCAAAATTTGTTGATCAGGAAATTTCTTAGCGTAACTTTTTCGGAAAATCCTTGCAATGACATTTCCTAATGTGCATTCACCCCATCGACAATTCTTGCCTTCCAATAGAACTTTTGTTTTACCAATGTTAACTTTTGATTTCTCGTCTACTTTAGCTCGCCACACATCTAATTGTTTATTAATTTCATTATCTTGCGGATATTTTTCATTTAAATACAATGGATTTGCTTCCCAATTCTGAACTTCTCCATTACGATCAAAATCGATTTTAATTGCACCCACAACTTTTCCATGGCAATAAGCCTGTAAAACGAGAATTTTTCGATGTGGGGCTATTTTTGGATGGACCACCTTTGGATACTCATCAACGATATCATTTTTATACGGATATTCATTTAATTTGTAATTTGGCCAAAGGAGGGTATGTGAATGAGATCCAACGATGACATCAATCAAATCACCGACTTCTTCAGCAATTTGTAAATCCATTGCATAGCCACAATGTGATACCACAACAATTTTATTAATACCATCTCTTTTTAACCGTTCAGCTTGGCGCTTGACTGCGACAATTGAATTTTCGAATATTACACTTCCTGTATTTGTTGTGAGCTGTAAAATGAAAAAAAAAATAATTTCTATCATAAGACGAGAAAATTTTAATTTACTCACATTAGTTTTATCATAAATCACACCAATAAATCCAACTCTTACAAGCTCACCATTAACCAAAAAATTTTGAACAACACCCTCATTAATTTTTTGATGAATTGAAGGTTCGTTTCTTGTATTGATGTTCGCACAAATCACTGGCCATTTAATTTTATTCAAATATAAGGCTAAATTAGGAACTCCATGGTCAAACTCGTGATTTCCTAGTGTCTTATGAAATAAAGAATAAAAATCATTTAATTTAATCACAAAATATTTACTTGTAAATTCGGTGGTTCTAAATTCATCATAGCTTGTGAGACATCCCATCTTAAAAATCCATACCAAACTGTACCTTGAAAATTATCACCAGCATTTATGTAAATTGGATTGTGATTTTTATATTTTTTCTTGAGACTTCTGATTGCGTGAACTACACGAGCATATCCTGCAATACAAGGCACTTTTGGTTCCTCTGAACAATCTTCAGATTTTGACGTGGCCGTTACAGGTTCATATCTGTCATTATAAGTTACATTAAATTCTGAAAGTGATCACTCAAATTAAGTACCTTGCATGTAAATCATTAATGTGAATCAATGTGATTGATAGAGGCTGTTCAGCGATAACCCATGAAAGGAACTTCAATGAAAATATTATCACAAAAAAATTTCGAGCCATAACTTTTAAATGACTAGAACTAATAATTAAATAGCACTGCACTGATTTAACTCATATTTTATACTAATATTAGAATTAATTTAAAAAAAAGATTCCTTCAGCATGTGTTGTGATTAAGTGCAAACAATTGGTAAACTATAATTTTTTGCATATTCTACAGTTTGTCTGAATTACGTTTAGTTCGTGCTCGTGTGGGAAGTTTACATAGAATATCGGATAACAGTCTGAACCAGTTTTCGCTGAAATGCCATAAATGTTAAGTGCACAATGGCATTTATGATGATGATGATGAATCGATTAAGATGAAATTTAAAAAATTTTAACATACTACATTTCATAATAAAAAATCATGAAACATGACCCTAATGGAAATAATTCGTTTGCAGACACTGATAATTTATACAAATGGCAGTGGTTGAACTTGCAATTTTTTTCTGATATTTATATTTAATCACCGTACGAGTATAATTAATGAATTGAATACACGTGATGCATTATTTTTATACAAGGAAAGTTAGACATTTTTTTTATTTCAATTTATAAAGGACAGTTATACATTCTATTCAATTTTTCGATATCTTTTCTGCTGAGTCCAACACGTTGACCAATGTTAGCATT
>LN483443.1:245260-289395 GCA_900002565.1 Culicoides sonorensis | reverse complement strand
ACTTCATCTGCTTCGTATTTTTCAAAATTACCTTCCATTCCAGGTGTAATGTTTTCCCATTTAATTTCCACATAATCATCACGATCATAAGTACTTTGCATGTGATAAAAGCCCAAAGCGTGAATAAATTCATGCATAATTGTAGCGAGTCTGAAGCAGCCTTCTTCGACATTGTACATTTGAAGATTGAGTTCTTGCTTGCCACCAACACGACCGACGTAACTCCAACAACCAGAATTGTCTCCCTTTAAATTGAAATGTATGAGCATGAAATGTAAAAAAAAATTATGAGTACTCACATAAACCTCAATGTAATCTGTTTGACCAGTCCATTCAACGAATTTCAAGCATGAAATTAATTCTAATTGATCTAAGCCCTTTCGGATATATCTTTCTTGTTCAGATGCTATGAAATATTTCATAATAAATCAATCATTTTTCCTTATTTTTTAGAATAAATTAAATTAAATCACTCACTGAAATTAGTTTCCTTGATAACATATGGCACAGTATTGTTAATCCATCGGTCAGCTTTAGCAATCAGTCCATTTCTCTTCATGAAGGCCTGCACTTGAGCTGGACTCAAAACAATATCACCTTCAAATTGACCACTGTACTCTTCGGCATTGTCTGCTTTGGTCAAATGCTTTAATTTGAATGCTGTTTGAATTAAATTGAAAAAAATGTGTGTGAACCATATTTTAAATATTAATATTTTTTTTAAGAACATACAATTTTGTGGACTGAGTGGTTGAACTCCAGGTTTCAAATTTGTTGGAAGGCCATTGACGAAGGCGATTAATCCAATCAAAGATAAAATTTTAAAAATCTGTTAAAATAAATTAATTTTAAAGTAACTTTGAAACGATTTTAAATTAAATTCTAAATTCCTTACCATAATGAACCACTTCGAATGACACCCCGATTGCGAATAATCATGAAAATCAGATTAAATTGACTTAAAGATACAATTTTTAATCTGATATTGATTAGATGTTATATTATTATTTTAACATAATTCGATATCTTATCATAGACAAATAATAAACATTGAATGGAATCAATTGAATTGAAATAACACGGAAAATCCAGATTTATATTAAATATCATTGAGGATTTGATCAAATCTTTTAAATGGCAATTAAAATGTCATTTATAAATTTGACGAGCCGTGTGAAAATATTTTTGATGATTATTTTTCGTTTAAATTTTGGCTCAATGGAAACAATATCAACAAGTTTCATTGATAGAAAATTTATGTGTTCCATGCAACTCATTTTATATGAAATTTGAATGTCATATCGATCTAACAATAGTTGAAATATTTTTCCTTCTTTGTAAGGAAATTTTCATTTTCTCACATTTTCTTGGAAAAAAATTGAATAAACCATTCAAAGATGAGCAGATTAGATGATATATTCGGAAAGAAAAAGGAGGCTGTTCCAGTTCTTGATTTGAGCAAATCAACAGCCACTAATAAGGAGGAATTTAAGCGTCTCATGGAAAAAGTTCCTGATTATAAGATGCGAGCAATTAAAGTTCGTGCTGAAGACATAAAAATCAAGGATAAAGATTGGTCATTTAAGACACCCAAAAAAGAAAATCGCCAGTTAATAAAAAATAATGGTCTTATGGATCCCTCCGCCTACACATATATGGATCCAGTGCCACAAGAAATGGCATCAATTGTCCTAATGGAGCTATGCACAATTCAGATTGATTGGAGAATGTTGACAACGGCTCGTCCTAAAACCAAAACTGAAGAGGAATATTTCAGTAAATTAGTGGAATTGGGAAAATTACAAATCAAAACTGAAGCTCGTGAGAAACGTGAATTAATTCAAAATCCTTTCAGTAAAAAGGTTAAAAATCGATCTGGAATTGTCGAAACTCGAATTGTCACCTGTAATGATTGTCTCGAAGAATTTTGTAACAGTAATTATTGTAGTGATTTTAATTATGATCTGTATTTGAGAGTTCCTGTGAAGCAACCAGTTAACAAAGACGCGGTTTTATCTGAAAGAGAACAAAAAAAATTGATGAGACAAGGAATGGCAAAACCTACAACTGCGAAAAAGGGCAAAAAAGGAAAAGAATCTAAACCAAAGAAGAAGAAAAAGAGGTCTAAAAGTAAAAGTCCTTCAAGGAAATCTGATTAAAGTGTAAAATTGAAATTTTATTAAACAAAAAACTTAATTTATTTACAACGGACAGTCATACATTTTATTCAATTTCTCAATGTCTCGTCTACTAAGTCCAACTCGTTGTCCAATCTTGGCCTCCGGATCTTTAATTGGAACTAAAGTTGGTTCTCCATTGATACTGAATCCAGTTCTGCCATAATGCATTACACTGTTATAATCATATTCAATTCCATAATCAGTGACAGTATCTTCAGTGTATTTGTTAAAGTTATTTTCCTTTCCAGGCTCAATATTTTCATATTTTACATCGACATATTCATCTCTGTTATATGTGCTTTGCATATGATAAAATCCCAAGGCATGTATAAATTCATGCATGATTGTGGCAAGTCTGAAACAACCTTCTTCAACGGGATATGACTGTAAATTGAGTGTTTGACGTCCACCTTTCCTTCCGACAGTTGATGAGCATCCACCACCAGAGCTCTTTTAAATTTAAAAAAAATTATTAGGAAATTGAAATTATTAATTGAATTAAGTGAACTTACAACTACTTCAACATAATCCGTTAGACCAGTTGCATTATCGTGACCTATGAATTTGAGACATGTAACCAATTGGAGAGTATCCAAGCCCTTGCGGATGTAATTTTTTTGCTCTTGTGCTAAAAAATTTAATCATATTAAGTTATTTCACTTTAAATTTATTAAAAATGTTGTTAACTTACAATAATTTCCGGTTATAATATAATCCACAGTGTTATTATTCCATCGTTTTGTTACCAAAAGGAGTCCATTTCGTTGTTTCATTGCTCTTATTTGTTCTGGTGTTAATTCAATGTCACCTTCAAATTTCCCTGCCAATTCTTCAGCATCGTATGCAATTTTTGGGGATGGAAATGCAAAACTGCTCCCAATTAAAGCAAAAATGACTAATTTTAATCCGAATTTAATCATTTTTCTGTATTAACTGCTAGAGTTTACAAAATAAACTGATAATCAATGATACATTTATCCTCTTTTATATTAAATATTAATAAATCTCTTCTAATTTTTATTGATATGTTATCGATAAACTTTTAAGATACTAAACTGATAAAAATCTACGTAAAATTCATGACTTTCAAATCCCATTCATTTGAAATTTAACGTGCAATTAGATCATAATCTAGAAATCTACTTCTGTTATCAATTTGAAATGCCTTGAGAAGAAAAAATTATTGGGAGTTCCCGATTAAGTGTAAATTTCATTTTGAAACACTCTTGAAACACGTGACGTCATTAAATCATTCAAATAGTTTAACGTCCTCAGTAGTCCCGTTCCACCTTAGTGAAATACCTTATGACGAAACAGTAATTTTACCATAAACACAAATGAAAACAATGCATTTAATTGTATTAAAAGTCCATTTAGTTTGTTAATTTAATACATTTAAACATTCTACTACACAAAAGAAAATATTTACAACGGCACGATTTTGTCAGTAGTAGTTAAGCATTAACAGTACACACAATTATTTATTTATTTACTTATCATTTGTGATTAAATTGGTTATCAGTGTTTCAGCAAAAAAATAAATATTTCGATATGATAAGTGTTTGATTTCAGTTTCATTTATTTGATATCAAGACGTTGAACGACACTTTTCATTAAATTACTGCACAATAAGTCATTAAAATGGCCACAATTCCGATTCACAATCCAGTAAGTTGAAATTTTGTTATGAAATGTTATTTTTAAATACATAATTTTAAATTTCAAAACAGCAACTTCCATTTTTGGGCCTTATCCCTGGTGGATTAAGACCTGGAGTGATGCTTCGATTCAGAGGAATTGTCCAACATGAAGGCAGGTGCGTAACATTATTTTTAATTTTATTTGAAGTTATATTTCATAACAAAAGTAATGTATATTTATGACGTCATTTAAATTTGTATGACTCATTAAGCAAAAGGTAAAGTGAATTCAATGGACATCGAGAGTGTGTGCAATCATGAACCGGTTGAGTTGTTCATAAAAATAACAAGGCGTCTCCATTTACTTTTAAAATAATTTTTACACTGATATTTTAATGAGTAACCATGCGTCTCCATCAACTGTATAAATTATTTTAAAAATAATTTTTTTTATCAGTAACCTGGCGTTTCCATTATTTATCGTTAATTTTTTTTTTGATAGAATTCAAATCAACATTCAATGTGGTGCAGCAACAGAACCAAGAGATGACGTTGCCCTTCATCTCTCAATACGTCCAAAAGAAAATGTTTTGGTAAGAAATCATTATCAAAATCGAGTGTGGGGTCCAGAAGAACGATATGGTGGTTGTCCAATATATTTCGGACAAACTTATGACATTCTCGTGTTAGCCGAGCACTCTCAATACAAAATTGCAGTAAATGGAAGTCATCTTTGTACATTTACTCATCGCATACCACTATCAAGAGTCACATTTGTGTCTGTAAGTGGTCAAGGGGTTATTCATGTGATTGGATTGGAAAATGAAAATAACATTGCTGGAAGTATTACATCAACTCCATCGGCACCACCTTCAAACTTACCAATTTACCCTCCACCACCAGGAGCTCAAGTGTGTCCAATGCCAAATGTACCTCCATATCCACCAGGTCCAGTTTATCCTCCTCATGGTGGAATACCAGTCTATCCAAATCTGCCAGGAGGCATGAACCCACCACCACCTTACACGCCATCTCCATATCCAGGTGGTAACAGTAAGTGATTTGATATGATCCTTTACATTGAAACGTATTGATAAAATTTTATTTATTAGTGTCCAGTTCAACTACATCATATCCAGCAGCATCAACTGATCCGGTATTTTTCAAAAAAGAGTTTTTGAACTAACATGGTGTTTTTGCTTGGGCTTTTGCACTTTTATTAACCAAATTAAAATTATTCACTGTAAAATTTCTTCCATTAAAAATAATAAAAAAAAATGTTACTAATCTATCACAATATTGCACATTAACGACTTTTAATTGGTAGATTTTGTTCATGTAATTTTTTGTATTATGAATTCAATGTCTAATGTTCGTTATTTTTGTTGTAACTTTTTTGTATGAATGTTAAAAAAGCAGTATCAACCAACTTCCAATCAAATAAATCAACAAACACAAAGTAAAGGCATTATTGGAGAGGCTAAATCACTCTTCAATGGTATCATTGGAAATAAATCTCACACAACGAATTTATATCCTACTAATAATACTCAGCAGGTATGTATCAAATATATTCGAGTTTTAAAGAAAAGTTCTGATAAAACCATTTTTTTTAATTGAAGCCAAATCCTTATGCGTATCATCAAGGATACGGTCCAAGCTATCCAATGCAACAAGGTTCAAATCCTCCACAGCAGCAGTATTATCCATCAGGTCCGTCATCATATCCTCAAGGTGTCCCAGGACAACACAATTCAAATAATCATGGTATTTTGGGAGCGTTAGGGGGTGGCACAGCTGCTGCATTACTCACAGGAGCAGTGTTAGGGGTATTTTCGTTTTAATTGTTATTTCTTTTCGCTTTGAATGTCGCTTTGCTTTTAAAATGATGCCTTTTATCTCGATTTAATAAGAAACCTTATTCATTTTAATTTTATTTAATTCAATTTCACAGAAAAAGGGTAAAAAAGGAAAGAAAAAAGCTCTCAAATATGCAGCAGGAGCTGGTGCATTGGGACTCGGAGCATATTCAATTCATAAATTGACACACAAAAAGAAACATTCTTCAAGTTCATCGAGTTCTTCGGATTAAAGACTAAGATATGTGTAATTAAAAAAAAAAACAAAATATTTTCTATTCTATAAAAGTGTTTACATTTAAATTTAATTCTTATTATGGCTTGATCTTGCTTTTCGTTTTGCTGTTGACTTCTGGTCTTGAGGTGGTGCCCCTTCACAGTCACACCACGGCGTCAAATTTGTATCACAATAAAGTTTGATATTGAGAACTGTAACTGTAACATCATCTATCGAGACCACATTTTTACTACTAATTTCATATTTTAACGTATCCAATCCAGTTTCGCGGTCTCTTTTTCGAGTAACTTCACGTTGATTGTAGCACTTTGTCGTGTCTCGTCTCCTATGTGTTTTATCATGAATATGTTTAAATGTATCAGCTTTTCCAGTTGAAACATTTTCTGGACGTCTTACTTTAATAGAAGCCTCTTTGAGTCTTACATAAAATTCATCGTCTTCTAATCCCCATCCCCAGTAACGATTTGACATTCCATTTACATGACGAAAATCCTCACGATTCACCAACAATATCCCACCCACAAATGTTGGATATCCATATTTTGGATGTAAATCAGGTGCAGCGACGTGAAATACACTTCCATGTTCAACATATGAGTAATTAAGTTGGTCATTTAATGGTAAAAGGTCAACGTCATGCATAGCAATGTAATCAAAATCATGCTGTGTGTATAAAAATCCAGTGTTAATTAATGATGCACGATTAAATCGATATCGATCAGCTTGATTTAAAACAAAAATATGATGAGGAATTTGTTGTTTTTTCAGGAAATCTGTTAAATGTGGTGCGAATTGAAGTAACTCATCAAATCTATCTCTAAATGGGACTAATATGGCTAACTTTGGCTTATCTATGCTACCCAAATGTGCGTTATAGAATTTGTTCCGTTTCACGTCCTCGTGAATTGAATTGTGGGTGTCAAGGTAGTTTTCACAATTACATGAATCTATAAA
Source organism: Culicoides sonorensis (assembly GCA_900002565.1). NCBI lineage: Eukaryota > Metazoa > Arthropoda > Insecta > Diptera > Ceratopogonidae > Culicoides > Culicoides sonorensis. Next base: position 282,524 of record LN483443.1, on the reverse strand, counting down.
AGGGTTTTTATGAGATAAAATATAAAATTATGAAATAAAAATTAAAATTTACCTAAATTTACGGGAAGCGCTGCTATAATAAGGGTAATAATAAATGAAACAATTATACAAAAACTAATGAACTTAGTTAATGGAGAACGTAAAAACATAATACTGAATTTGTGTCTCATATGATTATGTTTCTTGTAAATGCTAATTGTTTTTCAGATCTCTTCATTTTATATTTGATTAAAATTCCGTAGAAATAAAAATTTTGAATTCTTTGTTTACGAATGTGAATGTCAAAACAAAATGTCAAAAATCTCTATGGATAGAAACAGTACGATTACACGTAAAATGAAAAGTTTTTGAATTCAAATCCAAATAAAGTGAATTAAATTTAAAAAAATTAAATAAAAATGGATCGTCCTGTTACAAATACAGATTCACCATTAAAAGCACTTCTTGCCAGTCCATCTGCATTTAATATAAACTTTCCCAAACGAAACATTGCAACTTCAACAACAACCACAAATATTCCACATGCCACTATTATTCCTCAAACTCCGGTTCCAAGTGGACCTCAAGAAGCAATTAACACCATAAAAGTACAAAATTGTGTGGCAACCGTGAATTTGGGGACGGAACTCAATTTACAAAAGATTAATTTTCAAACGAGAAATTCTGAGTACAATCCATTGAGATTTCATGGTGTTGTGATGCGAATACGAGAGCCACGGTGCACAGCTTTGGTATTCAGATCCGGTAAATTGGTGTGTACAGGTAATGTAATAGCTTATTTTATTTGAAAAATCTCATATCTAATCACAAATTTCAATTTCAGGAGCGCGAAACGAGGAGATGGCAAATTTAGGAGCTCGTAAATTTGCACGAATAATTCAAAAACTCGGATTTCCAGTGAAATTCCTCGATTTTAAAATACAAAATCTTGTTGCAACTGTTGATCTCAGATTTCCAATTAAACTGGAAAACTTGAATCAGATGCATGGACAATTCAGCAGTTATGAACCAGAATTATTTCCTGGACTAATTTATCGAATGGTGAAACCGAGAGTTGTTTTGTTAATTTTTGTCAATGGAAAGATTGTGTTTACCGGAGCAAAGTCAAAAGAGGAGATTGAAGAAAGTTTAGAGAATATCTATCCGATTCTACAAAGCTTTCGGAAAAATTAAATGTTTAATTGTATTTTGTATTTATTTGAATTTTCATGTTAAATATTATAGAAAGATAATAAATTTTATGATTTTAATCATAAGCTTAATCCTGTCATCTCAAGGGGTCATCACCATTACTTAGCCTTTGAACCCCGAATCAACTGTTTTGTGACGATTCAAACTTAGAAATTACGTAATTTATTACCTCAATGGGTCGGGAAGCAATCGAGATTGTGTCACTCAAAAGTCAGAATTTGAATTCGAACTTGAGACGAATTTCGGAATGACTTCATTCAAATCAAATGTCAAACAAATTTCTAAGAAAAGTCTTTTATTTTTGTATTCACTTTAATTTTTATTTATTTTTAATAATCGTAACAAAAAATGTTTACTTTTACCCTCTTTATTTTTCAAAGTAAATAGCACAATACAATTTAATATATTTCCATTAATTTAATTGTATTTTTTTTGTTTTCATTTAAAATTTAGTAAAATAATAATTGTGTGTGTCTGTGTAAAAAATCGTTTGTGAATTAATTTTTAAAAAATGTTGGATCAGTTTCTTAAATTTAGGTAAAAAAAAATGAAGAAGAAGAAAAAATAACGGATATTGGATTGGTTTTTCCTACAAAATCTTGTTTTCTTTTTATTTATTATTTCAATATCGGTATAATAATCAATTTGCAAAAATTAACATTAAAAAAAAACAAATGCAAATATTTGTATTCAGTTAAAAAATTAAACTTAAAATGAAAAAAAATTAAAATGTTTATGGAAAAATTTTACTACTATGCTTAACTGTTATTCTATGCTATTTTTTTCTTTAATATTAAGGAAATTATGAATGAAATTTTGACGTAATTGTATGTTTGCTAATAAACGTTACTTTTTTTATTTAATGATAATGATTATACAAGACAAGTTGATTATTATTTGCAAATGATTATTATATTACTGATTTTTTTGTTTAAATTTTATTTTTATTTCAATTTTTAATGATTTTCGTGTACAATTGTGTATTGTTAGCAAAAAAAAACTTGAATTTTCCAATAGTTTTCTTTCCAGCTTGATGTTGATTAAATCTTTAAGTGGTTCTTCTTCAATTTTGATGGTTTTCTTTTTTGAATATAACTTGTTTTTTTCCTTGTTTCTTTTATATTTTTTTTATTTAATTTTATACGAATGACAAAGTATTTTTACTTTTAATTATTATGTATGTTGCTTTTTGTGGTAGTAAAGTTGCTTTTTTTATTAATTATTTGATGCTCTTTCTAAGTTCTTAAGGCAAACCTTATTTGTCTAGAGCTGTATTGGCTTTAATGGCAATCACACATTCCTCACCACAAGATTTAAGAACGGTGCACTGTAATGAGAAGAAAAAAAATAGATTTTATCATTAAATTTATCGGATCATTAAATAATAATATTATGATGGGTATGAAGAACATGAGCATTACTGAACCGAAACAGATCAGGGATTTTAATTCTAAAGATTTGTAAGTGTGACATCAATTGTGTTCCCTTATCAATCGAATTTTCATGGATGATTAAACAAATTCTCATAAAGTAATAAAAGTTACTTACCAATAATTCTTTTCCGGATTCAAATTCGCTCTTCAATTGAGTACCCAAGTCACCGTCTGGAATTTTAAGATCTTCCCGTAAATCACCACTGTCACTCATAAGGACCAAAAAGTCTTCGTCAATGTCAGTCAATTGATAATCCTCACGTTTAACATGTGGTACATCCATATTGTGAGTAGATGGACAAATATCTTCATATCTAATTAAAAAATTATCATTAAAATTAAATTTATTATTGAAATTTCTTTGATATTAAACTTGTTGCCTCACTTTTTTCCAGTAAAAATATCAATTCCAACCAAATGGACTTTTGCGTGACCGTGCTTGCCAGTCTTTGAGGTTGACATCTCAACAATTTTGCATGGACGAGATTTTAACATAACAAAACCATTTTTACGTAGAGCTGAGCATTGCATTGGATAAGTGGCTGAAGCTCCGGCATCTCCTGTCTCGAAATGAGTATCTTCCATTTCTGTAGCCATTTTTTATGTTTTAAATTTATTTGATTTTTTTAACGAAAATTAATTAACAAGGGATGATGATGATGAGAATGTTGACTTTAAATCTGTATTGCCAGTAACACTGCCAGATGATTGACAATATTTTTACAATGAAAAATCTATAAAAGATATAAAAAATAATACACATAAAATTATATTATACACACATGTGAGTATGGGACTCTATTGTTTGCAACAAATAAATAGACGTATTGTGGCAGAAAAAAATTACGATATTGGGAGTGGGCTTTATTTCATAAAAAACTGTGCAACTGTTGACATTTTACGAATTTAAACATTTTTGATTGAGATATTTCATGGGATAAATCACACCCTCAACTTTTTTGCACTTACAAGTGCCAATGACTTGGACACGCGGCGTTTTCTTGAATATTTTATTTTACAACACCGAGTGATGATTACACACATATTACTATAATATGTCGTTTTCTTTCATACATTCATACAGACCTACACACGCAATGTATGGGTATGAAAGTATGTGTTGGCTCTTTTTTAATGCAAACGTGTTAATGGTTTTTCATATATTTTTACCGAATTTTCACTTTTACAATCAAAATAAAGGTGAATTTCACTTCAGCAGGATATCACTTATAAATTACTGCCAAATTAAGTCTTTTAAATTTGAGTACTACTCAAATATTTTTGCTGCAAAATATTTTAAACTTTGCATCCAATACAGGCACATATACACATAATCTTTGTAAGTAAATTGTTCAGGTCTCACTATAAAAAAAATTGTAACTTGCGGTGTTGCTTGCAAAAAATTGAAAAAATTACGATTTTAACGCACGTTTTTGATTAATATTCGATAATTTCTGGAATTGCAACAGTTTGCTCGACAATTTGCACAGTTTTTCACAAATTATTTTGTTAAATTCACTTATTAAACAGACAGAAATGTAAAATCACTCACATGGTCTTTCGGCCCAAAAGTTCTGAAAAGATAGAGAAAATGAGGTTATTAACAAACGTCAAAATGTGACAGTAATGACATAAGAGAACCTTACAAAAGTCAGTAATTCAAATTTATATTGACATTATCCGTTAAAATTATTAAAACATGCACATTTTTTTTTAAGAAAAATTAATTTCATAATTTTATTTGTATTAAAATGATACGAAATGATCACTAGACTGAAACATTTTATCAATAAGTCCAACTCTCTGTTGTAATAAATGTGAATCTGCTTCGTCTAATTTCTTCAAGTTATTTGTAGATAACAGAAAATGATGAATGAATAACTTGATGCTATCTTTAAATGAGCTCAATTTTTTACTCAATGCAATTTTACTAAAAATATTTGTAAAAACATCCTCCTTAGTGACAAGCAGTAACTCCATCATAATTTGTTTGACAAATTTATGCGTTATCTTATCAAGTTCAGCAAAATTTATTATTTTTAGTACAGACAATGGTTGACCTCCTTGTTGTATTATATAACTAATGAATTTTGCCAAATTTTTATTGTAATTTGCTTCATTTGGTGAGGTCAGTTCTCGAATGCGATCCCAAAGTGCATATTGGACAGCTAATTGATATTTTCGATCGTGATCACAAAACTTCTGTGCTAACACAGCGTAATACGGATTAAATTGTTTCTCCGAAAGACAACAATGAATGATGACCGTTACAATTACACGAGGATCCTTGATTGCAAGATGTAACAACTTTTCAAATGCATCCATGTAATCTTCGGCACTCATGATAATACAAAAACTCTTTCGCCGATCATCTGTATTCATCCTTTGTTTTGCTGCCAATTCCAAGAGTTGAGCAGAAAATTCACCATCTGATTTAACGGCCTTTGAATTCTTTTCACCTTTGAGCTCATTACCAGCCCATGCTGACCCTACAAGCCACCACTTTCCTCGTTTATCTGCATTTAAAAGGTCATCCATTGTTATATTTAATGTAGCCACATGTTTTCCATCATATGTTAACGTTTTAAATAGTTTTTTGAAATGTTCTACCAAACTAGGATCATAATTTGGTATCTTAGTCATATTGTTGTTTTTGATTGCAAGTAAGATATCTAACATAAATTTAACACGCACATCATTTTGTAGGTTTTTCGAGCTCTCATTAGCCTGTTTCTGTAATTTCAAAATTAGATCTTTCAATGCCAATGGATCATCTTTACGCAATTGAAATCCAACTGACCGGAGCACTAATAAAATGCATTCCACAGATTTTTCATTGAAGACTTCAGAGAGTTTGCTCAGAACATCGTAAATTAAATTGTGTTGAAATAGTTTGTACGAATACATGTGACTTAACATGAATACAAAATTATCCAATGTTTTATCTTCAACTTCTAATGACGTTATTTTCTCCAACAGGTCATTGAATTTAAGGATTATTTGTTCCAAGAAGAAGGCACCTTGAAAATAATTGTGTGTTATATACGAATTTTTAAGACAAACATGTAAAACTTACCAATCTCACTTCCAATGTTAGCATGTAAAGTCGCGACAAGTAAAATGTGTTCCAAAACCATTCTCTCTTTCGATAACACGTTACTTACGAGAGCTGCAATTATGAGCTCCGATAACGTTGTGTTCATGTCATATCTAGCATGTTGCATGTACAAATTTTCAATGTCAATTGCGATGCGTTGAATGTTTTGTTCAGCAAGACGATTAATTTGACCTTTCAGTTGTTTTTTTAATCGATTTAATTGTTCCTGCTTTTTTGGATCCATCCCACTTTCAGAAGCCATTTTAGCCCTTAAATGAGGTGGGATGTATTTTGATTCAGATTTGTCCTCTTCTATTATATTTCCTTTTGCATCACGTTTCCTTCCATAAATGTCTTCACGTATCTCATTTTTTGATGATGAAGATTTTTTGTTTTTGAAAAGTTCTGCAAGTTCATCGTCAGAGTTTTCAGGTTCATTATCATCCGAATTGTCAGGCTTGTCATCTTCGGAATCTTGAGGCGCCATGACGTAATTTTTCTTTTTTTTATTCTTGAATAATTCTTGGAGCTCAGTGCCTTCTTCTGAATTTGATTCTTCTTCACTTTGATCTGAGTCTAGAATATCAAAATCGCTATTACCATCAGAATCTTCTTCTTTAACACCTTTAAATGAAACTTTCTTATCAGATTTCGATTTTTTCTTTGGGGGCTCATCAATTTCACTTTCTTCGTCCATTTCTGAGTCCTCACTCTCTACAACCAGATCTTCAAGGTCTATGGTCTCAGGTTCCTTATCTTCTCCAAAATATTTTTCTTCAATTTTTTTTAATCTCTCCACCTTTTTATCTATCTTTTTTGTTTTTGCTTTATTTTTATGTTTCTCTGTTACTTCATCATCACTACTCTCATTCGTTTCTTTCTCCAATTCAGCTGCCTCCTTAGCCGCATTATACATTTTTTCGATGCTATCTTTTGTACACAATTCCAAAATGTAATCAAGTCCGTCATTGAATGATGATAATCCATCCTTTTTTCCCTTTTTCTTATTGATTTTAAGTAATTTCTCATATTTACTGATAATTTTATCTTCTTCTTCATTTGCCTTCTCCAATTGTTCAACACGACGTTGTTTCAGTCCATCTTCATATTTCTGGAGTTTTCTTGACTCACGTTCTCTGGCCAATGCCATTTTATCTTCAAATACTGGAACAGCCTTTTCTTGTTTCATTTCATCGGTATCTGATTCCATTCCAGAAAGTTCGTCAGAATCAATTTCTTCATCTTCAAAGTCAGAGTCATTTGGATCGGCTTCCAACAGTTTTGGCGAAATAACTGGAGGAGCTTTTGCAACATTTTTCTTTTTCTGTTTCTTACTTTGATTTGAATTTACTTTTCCATTCGATGTTTTGTTATTAGCCTTTTTCATAAATGGCTTCTTACCTTTAGCACCAAATCCATTTTTTACACCCTCATTTTCATTTTTTTTGAAATTTTTTTTATTCAACTTGTGTTCACGCCGATTTTTAAGAAACTCTTTTTGTTTCATTTTCTTTTCAAGACGCAATTCTTTTCTCATGTCCTTGCGGCTTTTGGGAAGATTCGAGGTTTTTTTTCTTTGTAATCCCATTTTTATAAGTTATTTAATTCAAAGTAAAAAAATATTTCAAAATTGAAAAAATTAAAATCGTGTTTTTGTTTACATTTCATCACACGTGTTTTTGACACTTGACATAAGTAAATAAACAAAGTTTTTTACAAGGGATAAGCCGGATAACAAACAAGAAAAATCAAATGAAAATTTAGTGAAAATTAAATATTTGGACAAAATTACATTTACATATTAGAATATGATTACAGAACAGCTTGTGACTGGATTAGTAGTTGTAGCATGTTTAGCAATCATCCTACAAATTTCCTTACACAAAGTAGATGAAGGTTTTGATCATATTTATTTCAATGAAGATAAAGATTACACATTTATTTTTTTTTTCAGGTCATGTAGGTGTTTATTACAGAGCTGGAGCATTACTGCCAATCACTTCAAAGCCTGGTATTCATTTGATGTTGCCTTTCTTGACCAACTTCAAATCAATTCAAGTAACATTACAAACAGACGAGCTAAAAAATGTTCCTTGTGGAACAAGTGGTGGAGTCATGTTATATTTTGATAGAATTGAAGTTGTGAATATCTTGAGTGCTGATTCGGTTTTAGAAATTGTAAGAAATTACACTGCCGATTATGACCGTGCCCTTATCTTTGATAAAATTCACCATGAATTGAATCAATTTTGTAGTCGTCATAACATGCATCAAGTTTTTATTGATTTATTTGGTGAAATAGATGATAACTTGAAATCATCGTTAATGAGAGATTTAACAGAAATGGCACCTGGTTTGAGAATCTTATCAGTTCGAGTTACAAAACCGAAAATTCCTGAAGCAATTCGTAGAAATTATGAATTAATGGAATCGGAAAAAACAGAATTTCTTATTTCAGTTGAACATCAAAAAGTGGTGGAGAAAAATGCTGAAACAGACAGGAAGAAAGCAATTATTGAAGCTGAAAAAGTTGCACAAGTTTCAAAAATTCAATATGATCAAAAGATAATGGAAAGAGAATCTCAAAAACGAATTGAGACAATTGAGAATGAGATACAAGCAGAAAAGTTGAGAGCTCAGGCTGATACCGAGTTTTATAGAATTCAGAAACAAGCGGAAGCTAACAAATTACTGCTCACCAAAGAATACCTTGAACTAGTCAAATATCAGGCATTGACCAAGAATAACAAGATTTATTTTGGAGAAAAAATTCCAAATATATTTGCATCATCGATGCTTGGAAATTCGAATGATAACGATATTGAAAATTAATTTATTACTGTGTAAAGTATTTTTTTTGTGATGACCTGGGTGTAAGAAAATGTTTTGAAAAGAAATAAAAAATTATAATTTCATAGTTTTCTTTTAACGATGATTTTTCAAATTTGTATTAGTATGTGTGTGTGTATGTATTTATTTATGTGTGACAAATGTTCAAATTATTCGAAATTTTTTACGTTTTCGTTCTTTGCAACTTTCTTTTATTTTTGGCTAAAATATTCAATTTTAAAGGAATTTAACTAAAAATGACTGATATGATCCAGTGTTTGCTTTGTAATAAACCGCCAGAAATCGCTTATGGAGATATTTTACAGTATAATGACCAGAAAACGGGTCAAACATTTCATTTTCATTATCTGTGTCTTCTTCTGGCCCCGCCATTATACCAAAAAGACTCGGATGACAATGGTTTATTTGGATTTTTGGGACAAGATGCAATTGAAGAGCAAAAACGTATTAAACATCAACGATGTACTTATTGTAAAGGGCCACATGCAAATCTTTCTTGTTGTTTAAGAAAATGCAATCGAAGTTTCCACATTGATTGTGGTCTTGAAAACGAATGTCAGTATAAAACTGATAATTTTGTTACATTTTGTCATGACCACAAAACACTTGGGATACAAAAGGACATTAATGAAGTTCATCACTGTGAAATTTGTTGTGAGAAAATCCAAGAATTTCAGTTCAACAAGACTGTATTTGTGGCTTGTTGTCAAAGAAATTATTATCATCGTGATTGTATTGTCCAAATGGCTTACTTATCAGGCTATTATTTTGCTTGTCCTTTGTGTAAAGACACACAGAAATTTAAAGAGTTTGTCATGTTACAGTCTGTTTTTATACCTCAAAGGGATGCTGCTTGGGAGCTGGAACCCAATGCATTTGCAGACCATCTCGAACGACCAAATTTTTGCTGTGCATCTGAATGTTTGTGTGATAAAGGTCGTTCGTATTGTGAGTCAGACTGGAAGTTGATAGTTTGTAAGGGATGTGGAAGTCAAGCAACTCATGAAAATTGCAGCGGAGAAGTAAAACAATACTTTTGCAATATTTGTATTGATATTGGAGCTAATAATATTTTGGAAAATTGCTCGTTACTCTCAGATAGATCAACCATTCAAGACGAACCAAATCTAGGTAAACCTTGTTGTGTAAAACTACGAGATGTTTCAATAAACCATATGGTGACGAAGAAAAGTAAAAAGTATTTTAACGGAAAATTTATTCGTTTGAGATATTTCAAGGAATCGAAAATTGAAGAATGAAAAACAGAGTACAAATTGCATAAAAATGAATATAAATGTAAAGAAAATTGATTTATTTAAATGGTTAAAAATAAAATTTACATGAAAAGATCTTAAACTTCAACTTGTTTTTTTAACTCTTTTCGACTCACTTGTCGATAGATTTTAGTTTTCTCGTGATCCTTATTCATTTTCTTGAAATAACCTAGACCTCTTGAACCTGCTCTTCGTTCAGGTTCTTTGAATTTGTGTCCCATTTTTAAGTCCATAGCTGGTGGTGAAGTAAATCCAAAACTTTTTGCTACTTGCAACAAATCAAGAGTTGAAATATTGAAAATATCTTTCAAAAAATGAGAGTCATATGCCCGAACATATGCTTTAAATGCTTCTTTAGCTGACTGATGCAAAAAGTAATTCTTCGATACAAGATTTTCCAATTGTAATTGAATATCAGCAATTTTACTCCATGAAAATTCAAATTCATTCAATGGGACTTTTGCTTGTTTCAAATATCGTAAAAATCCCAATTCTTCAGGTCTTAGTATCAGTAAAGCATGTCCTGAACTTCCTTCACCTCTTGCTGTTCTTCCAACCCTATGAATGTATTCTTTTGGATCATCTGGAGGATCAAATTGCACAATCCAATCGACAGCTGGAATATCTAAACCTCTCGCAGCAACGTCCGTACATAATAAAGTCCCGAATTCAGCGTTACAAAATTGGAAGAATGTTGTTGTACGTTTCGTTTGTTTCTGTTTGCCATGAATCGAAGTAACGGGTAAATCTATGTAATTGAATAATTCATGATGATACTTGACTGACATGCATGATGAGAAAAAGACCATAACCTTCTTTTTGCGATTCTTTTTTAAAAATGTAAATAATACAAGTAATCGCTTATCTGATGGACACACAATATAGCCTTGTTCTAGTCCAGCAACTGTTGCTTCTGTCTTAAGATCATCAACTCCAACGTAAATTGGTTCTTTTTTTAGTGCAAGTTTTGACAATGCTTCAGTTTTTTCAGTTTGTGTAGCTGAAAACAGCATCGTTTGACGTCTTTTGGGAAGTAAATTTATAATTTGTTTCATATCTTCTTCGAAACCGATTTCCATGATACGATCAACTTCGTCAATGATCAAGCACTGCAAATTCTTGTACAAAAAATCAGCTGTATGTTGTAAATGATCCAATAATCGTCCTGGAGTTGCAACCACAATATTCAATCCTTTACTTAATTTTTCAGCTTCGACCTGTCGATTTGCACCTCCCATTAACAATCCATATGTATGATGATGATGCTCCATGAGTGCTTTTAAAACACCAAATGTTTGCATTGAAAGTTCTCTGGTTGGTGAAATTATGATAACTCCTGTTCCGTTTCTTGGCATGAACTTCAATTTACTGATTAATTCGATTGCTGGTATGAGGAACGCTAAAGTTTTTCCTGAACCAGTCTTAGCTGAACCCACCAAATCTCGACCTTCTAGGAGTGGAGGAATCGATTTAGCCTGGATTTCTGTCATTTTTGTGAATCCCATATCTTCGATAGCTTTAAGTGTGTCATCAGAAACCCTTCCTCGTAATGAATTGAAACTGTGATCTCCAATCAATGCTTCTAAAGCACCTGAAGCACCTGGAAGTTGATCTTTTTCATTTTCATCTTTCTCATTGTCTGTGTTCAATTCTGTTTCATCTCCTTCCTCTGAAGTCACTTCCGAAATCTTTGCTTTCTTTGCTTCTGGAAATATAATAAATGGAAATTAATATAATTCTCTCGTTAAATAAGACCATCAGATATCCGTTCTAAATGTTCTCATAAACTCATGCATCGAGACTCTACTCAAATTGTATTGATTTGAGGAATCACGCCAACAGAACTTCAATTTCGCCTTTGGTTCATCATTTGGTCTCTTTATTATTAATTCAAATGTTTACTTACTTTTATTTTTCTTGTTACTTTTGATTGGTTCTTCAACAGCTCGTTTTTTGCTTTGTCCAGCATCTACAGCTACTTCTTCATTGGAACTTTCTGGAAAATCAACAACAATCATGAAGATTCTTGATTGAAAGAAGAAAAATAAGTATTACCTTTGTTTTCATCCTCCTCTTCTTTGAATCCGTTTTGTTTCTTTTTCAACATTAATTCCTTCTTTTTCTTTTCCCGTTTTTTAATTTTTTGCATCAAAATTTGTTCACGAGATTTCAGCATTTTTACAAGCCAGGTCTGTAAAATTAAAATTTATCAGCATTTCGTGTGAATTCTTTCAAATTTTACAGTTTTTCGGTTTACCTTGATTGCTACTTGCTAATAAGAATTGAATCGTTTTGGAAACTTTATTAAAATATTGATTTTTTTCAATAAATTACAGGAAAATCTTCAATTTAACACAAAACATGTGCTAATGTTTTCAAGATTTGTGTTGTGGCATTTTGACGTTTCTTATGTCAAATTTAAAATTATAAAAACGTTATTATGAACGATGAACATAAGCGCTTAATTAGAATCATGGTTTAAAATGCTCAATAAACGAAGGACGGACACGTAACAGATCCAATTTCTTATTATTACATGTTTTGTTTTACACATTCATTCAGCTGGTAAATTTTATTTCATTCAAGAGGAAACAAGATGAAAATCACCGACTTGCCACTCGAAGTCCTCGTTGAAATTTTAACATATGTCCCATCGAAAGAACGTCAAGCAACGGTGTCATGGAAAATAAAGAGTTTTTATGAGGCATCAACACATCCTCGATTTAAAAATGATTTTTGCCTTAACTTACGTGGTGCCTTCTTAGATGAAAATTGTGATCCTGTTCAAATATTTGAGGACACCGAAAGAGTATTTTCTGAAGTTATCTTTTATGAAACGACTTTTGGTTCTGGATACGAAGATTTTGTTCGAACAATTTGTGAATTCACTGAAACGGTTCATATCAGGTACAAATCTCGTAAAATTGAAACGAAAGATTGTGCAGTCATCCTTGGATGTTGTGATAATGTGAAATCATTGACCTTGGAATTTAATCAAGGGTTTGGTGTCATATTAAATGCAAGTGAAGACATTAAATCTCAATTTAAAAAGGGACTTAAATCTGTAGAGAAACTTGTGATTGCTGGTCCTATTGAAGCAAGGATTGAAAGTTTTGTAGAGTTTTTGGAAGGAATGCCTCGACTCAAGGTTTTGGACTTGAGAAAATTGGAGGTTTTCAGATCGGAGGAAAAACAATTTTATGATTGTATTCTTCCGTATATTGCTAGTCACTCTAAATCATTAAAAGGGATTTTGTTTCAAGAAGATTACAAACCAGAAAATTTGAAGAAATATGAAAGACTGATAGAAATTCAAGATTTAGCTTTAAACCAATTTGAAGGAACCGCTTTAAGGTGTTGGAAATGGAGTGAAGCTGAATACAACTATTTCAGGAAATTTCTGCAAAAAAACTGTCACTTAACAGATTTAAGATTAAAAAATGCTCAACAACTAGAATGGGGACCTCTCATGGATATAATTAAAGAACATCCACATTTGAAACGATTAGAAGTTGATAGCTTTTCATTTTTCCTCTCAGTAGAAGCAGGACTTTTATATTTATTACCTGAAATTGAGACAATTGTCTTTCGTGATTCAATGGATCACCAGCACAATGTTTGGCCGTTAGTTAATCAAGACAATCTTATTCCTGCGGTAAATTCGACATTAAAAGAACTGATAATTAGCAAATTTTATTCCATTTACACTCCGTCGTGGTTAAACTGTGATTATAAAGTATTAAATCGCCTTGAGATACGAGATTGTGAAATAGAGGATGAGCATGTCCATTTAATTTGTGAAAAATTATCGTTATTGGAGGATTTAACAATCACAAGTGCTCTGGTATGCATATAAATTTTCTTTAAAAAAGATTTTTTTAAAACCAATATTTCATTTTCAGATTACAGATTTTGCTATCACTGGTCGTCCTCGCAGAAAGTCACAAACACCAACTGATAAAATCAAAACTGCCATTGTCGATTTAAAGCATCTTAAGAGTTTAGCGTTGGATTATGATGATAAAATAACGAGCAATGCGTTTTCTGATTTCAATCTCAATGGCATGAATCTTGAATCATTGAGTTTAGAAGGATGTGAGAGAGTAAATCACTCAGCAATCACGCATATAGTCAAAAATTGCCCAAACTTAGTTCAATTGAACGTCAATTTCTGTAATAAGCTGAAAGATGAGTCAATTGAAGTTATTTGTCAGAATTTACTTAAATTACGAAGACTGAAAATAAATGAGCTGCCTGCTGTAACAGGAGAAGTCTTTAAAATCCTAAGCACTGCCAAAAATTTAAGATATTTACATATGAAGGATTATGTCAGAGTTAAAGATAAAGAAGAATCAGCTAGAACTCTTTTTAAGCAACTGGATAGTTTGAGAATTGTGAAGTTGGGATTAAGACAAGAAATTCACAGATTTGATTAATAAAAATTATAACGGTCAAAATTTGTTTGAATTTTCAACTTGTTGCCTTGTGTCAAAATTTTCATCGCTTTTAAATTGATGCCGAAGTGATTCCTTTTTCAGTCTAGTGTGCTCTGACTAATCACATTCGTTTTTTTGCAAGGTCCTCAGTAAAAGCTTGAATTTCGCGAGTTAACCTTAAAAAAAATAATTGCTCTGTGCTTATCTATATAACTAGAAACAAAACAAATAAGTGCATATTAACCTGTGCCAAGCAGAAATTATTAAATTCGAGTTTTCGTTGCTAAATCGTATGTCCAATATCCAGAATTTGACAACTTTCGACCCATTTGCTGACGCAAGTAAGGGCGCAGATGATGATGTACAAGACGGCCTTGTCCATATAAGAATCCAACAAAGGAATGGTCGTAAAACGTTAACCACTGTCCAAGGATTATCAAAGGACTATGATCTAAAAAAAATTGTTCGTGCATGCAAGAAGGTATAAAAATTTCATTTGTTTAAAATCATGCGTTAGTGCCATGATAAGGAACTTTCTTTCATACGTACACAATATCATGGAAATTCCCAAATAAAATATTCATATAATGCTTAACCGAGACTTATCTATAATAGATTTGAACAAAGAAATGCTAAATATAGTAAAATTAGTAACAAATACAACCCCATAAAATTTCGCCATATTGAATTTGTACCTTGTAGACATATTTGTAGATTTATTGCATTGATAATTCCTGATTACATATCTTTTGATAATAATTTTTTTAATTAATAAAAATCAAATAAAAAGTTTCGAACTTCCTCAAAAGAATAATCGAGACTCAATTTAAAATCTCATATTCTCACTGTAGAGATTTTCTCATGTTTAATTCTATTAAAATATCTCCATACTCACAACACACACACACATGTGTGTATATAAATACGTGTATACACAATGTTAATGAATTTGTATTTCATTCATTGACGAAATACACACATGTTTTATCATCACTTTCTTATGATATACGTTTTTTTTTTACTTACGTTTTATTAATTTTTGAATATTTTTCGTATTCTAGGAATTTGCTTGCAATGGAACTGTAATTGAACACGCCGAATACGGTGAAGTGTTACAATTAC
The DNA here is from genome assembly GCA_900002565.1 of Culicoides sonorensis. Taxonomy (NCBI): domain Eukaryota; kingdom Metazoa; phylum Arthropoda; class Insecta; order Diptera; family Ceratopogonidae; genus Culicoides; species Culicoides sonorensis. Next base: position 267,121 of record LN483443.1, on the reverse strand, counting down.
AGGGAGATCAGCGCGAAAATATTTGCCAGTGGCTAACCAAGGCTGGTTTAGCCAAATCGGATCAACTCAAAGTTCATGGTTTTTAAACAACAAAACATACAACAACAACAATCTAATGCAAATTATATACTGTTGAGATGCTAACAAAAAATATCACTACTAATAATAATAAAAGAAACGAATTAATTCAACATATTAATAAAAATTAAAGATCCAGAAGAAATCATCATAATAAAAAAAAGGAAAGGTGAAATAATATTCTCTCACACTGTATACACAACATACGCGTTTACATAGAATATATGATTAAAATATTTAATATTATTACAATTAACATACAGAAGGCAAACACATACATTGTCGTCTCTCCTTTACATTGATGTTATTATACATTCAAAAAAAAATAAAAAAAAAATCATTCATAAAGATTTAAAGTAACATGATGAAATTATTTGACTATATTCCAAGTAATGCAGAGATTTGTGTAGTTAATGAGAATCGTAGAATAAAATAAGCTTTGTTATTTATCATTGTTGTATTGATTAAATAAGCAAGAAAAATAAAACATAAAGAAAAGCGAGGAAATATTAATTTACATAGAAGACACAGAGTAGATATTACACATGTCTTAGTATTTAATATAAGGGCAGCAAATTTCATTTAATTTTTCATGTTAACTTAAAATTAATAAACATTAGTAATAATAATAATAAAAAAATAATTATATCATTTTATCAAGAAATTCTCAAAACTCATAAAAAATATTCAAATTAGCCTGAAGAACAAATGTATGAAAATTGGAAGGTGTAGCAGGAGTTTTAATGTTAGTAGATCAAAAATGTATCTTAATACAATTGATATATTTAGGAATAATAGAACCGATGTGCTGTTTTAAAGCACCTTCCATATGATTATTGTTTTTTTTCTGGTATTGTTTAACATTTATGCTTGTTTCTTGTAATAAAATGGAAAATTATTCAAAAATTTAATAAAAAAATGTTTGTCTTTTTTAAATTTTATTTGGGTTTTATTTCGCATTTTAATTTTCTTCCTAATATTACAACAATTTTATTTCGCTAAATTATTTATTTAAAGAGATAATTATTCTAAGGAAAAAAATTGAAACTCAGAAAAAAATATGATAACTTATTTTATTCAAAAAACAAATGAAATCTTTAACTGATATTCGTTTGAACTTCAATTTTAAGCGTTACAGAAAATTGTTTTACAATTTAAATGTTCATTACATTTTAAGTATTTAAGTCTAATGGGTTTGAGTAAAAAAAGGACTTAATTTTTTTATCCCAGACTGGCAATGGCACACCCACAATCCCTTCTGGCTATTTCTCTTGATTCAATGCATTTATAAACTCTTCAAGTTTTTCTTGAATTTGACGAACTCGGACTGAAAATAAAACGAAATGATTTTAAAAATGTGAATTTTCTATGAATTCAATATAACTCACTTAATTCTTCGGCAAGTGCAACACGTTTTCCGGTTAACAACTGAACTTTTTTATCTTCATCATCACCAAATTCATCTAGGACAGATTTAATTTCCTTATCCAAACGTTTTGCTTCCCTATTGATAATTTGTTGTCTTAATGCATTCGATGTGACTTTAAGTACTTGTTGAATACGCCAAAATAGGACAACATCACTGCAGTTGACCTGAAAATGAAATTAAAATGAGATAAAATTTTAATTAAATACATTCGATGAAGTTTCTTACATCACAATCATTTCCTTGTTGTGCATATAAATAGTATGATTTTCGGCAGTCATACGCTCTCAATAGCGCTTGTTTCAAAAAGTGACTTCTATAAATGGGATACCACGTTTCTCGAATATAATCTGTATCAACTTCAATATTTCTCGTTTGAAGGTTTTTCCTTACAGTTGTAAGTTCATCATAGGATAACGTAGGAGGATGTTTTGAATCACTATGAAGTACTCGATCTAGTTCTGATTTTACTTGTCTTCGTTTATTTTGGTCTTCTGTCGAATTTTTCCACCTGAACCATTTTTCGGCAGTTGATGGTCCAAACATTTCATACATTGTACCTTCATTGTGTTGGAGTTTATCTTTAACGGATTGTTCGAAAAATTTGACTGCTGTATCCCATTCATGTTTATCATGTACATTTCGATCTTCCAGAGCATTAATTTGAATTACACGAAGAACATCAATTGCCTTGTCTTCCCACGAATGACGTTTAATTGATTCATCTACAACTGCATGTTTAAGATTATCAAAAATATCGTCGTGATCAGGTGACTTTTTAGCTTTTTCCATTAAATCAGCAAACTCTTTTTGTAGGGCTTCCCAGCCAACTTCAACGGATTTTGTTGGAAGGACTTCGTCAGCCCATTGTTTCAATTTAATATCAATCATTGTATTGAATGTACTTTGTGACCCTGATTGGGCTGCAGGCAAATAAATGTGTTCAAAAACATAATTTGATAGTTTATCCCATAACTTTTCACTCAATATTTCATCCCATTTTTTCGCTGAAACTTGTGATAAATTAACAACTTCATCCAATATTTCACCTTTGGCTCTCTCATACAGCTCATCTCGTCCTGATTCTCTTAATCGAGGAAAACTGTTTTTCCATTCAGTTTCTAGATTGAATCGGGTAGCTTTAAAAGCATCAGCTTGTTGTTCTACAGTTTCACGAACCATTTTCCAGAAACGATCTGCAACTGCAAGACTTAAATTACGAGTTGTGCACTGATGTGACATAATCCCTTTGGAACTTTGGAATAATTTTGAGGATTTGAAAAAGTGTTCTTCATATTCCCTGATTGTTTGTATGGAGTCATCTTTTCGACCACGACCCGTAACAACAGCAAAATATCCAATAGCTTTCATGGGAAATAGTTTTCCCGATAATATTCGTCTCACTCGATCAGGATCTGCCAATTCTTCGGCCATATCAACTTTTGTTAAGACAAATATCGTTCTTCGTCCATTTGGATCACATTTGCTGACTAAATCGGTTACATTACTACGCTCAGCATCAACTGAACCATCTTGAATACATAAAATAATAGCATTTGGATTACTCATGTAGTGTTCAGTCATGTGTTTAATCATATCACGAGTATCTGTTGCCATATCAACAGTTTGTGTTGAAATGATTCCAGGTAAATCGACTAGCACCATACGTTGTAAACCAGGACCTTTGACAGTCATTGAAATAACTTCTCGCGATACTGTTTTTCCACCTCGCACTGAATTTCTCATTCGAATTTCAACTTCACGTCTCAAATCGGCAAGTTCACTTTCTTTGGTCAAATCATATTCACGTTCAGAGTCCCGAAATTGTGCTACATGATACGGACCTTCAGATAATGTGACTTTAACTGGAGCTCTTGTCATCATTTCACCACTTCCACGTGGAAAGATTCGAGCTTGAGCAATTGCCTCCAAAACTGACGTCTTTCCACTACTCTGATCACCAACTACCACAACTCTTGGTAAGTGATCTGCCGTTGAATAACTCGTATCATATCCTTGTAACTCATCAAGTACTTCGGAATACATATCAATAAGAGATTTTTTAATTTTCTTTGGTGGTGTTTTACGATTTGTCTTGATCAGCAAATACTGTTGTCGTAACTCTCGATTTTCCTTTTCAAGTTTTTCCAACTCTTTTTGATACTTAATTTGAACATTCATGATTTCAGTTTGTAGTTGATCAACTTGTTGTTGTAATGTTTCGGCTTTCTTTCGACCTTCATCAGAACCACCAAATGTGATTGCCTTTACAGTTCCAGTTCGAATAACTTCCGTTTTGGCAGCTGAGGAAAAGGATTAAAAAAAGTAAAATGAATAAAATTATTCAATTGATTCAAGAATGAACATGGAGCACATACCTTCAATGAGATCGGTCAAAGCTTTAATAGAACCTAAATTGGATAAGAAAAAGAATGGAAAGAAATTAAAAATACAATCATATTTGTTATAAGCACAGATATTGAATTCAACATGCAATTTTGACACAACGGGATAATTTGGTTCATTCTTGAATAATTTTAATGTGGAAAACTGTTAGTTTTGTTAACACTTGATTTTGATACATACGTTCAGTTTTCTCCAAACTGGAATTTCCATTCAATTTTTCTTGCTCTTCGGCAGCTTCAATTGCATTTTCTAACCTAGTGTCGAACCAGTCACGTAATTCTGCCATTTTATTTTCACTTATTTGTTTAATGCGAGGATCTATTAAAAAATTAATTTTAAATTAAAGTGTATCAACATATTTTGATTAATTTTACCTAATTGAATGTTATTTTTGAATGAGGCCAATGTGTTGGATAGACCTTTGTTAAAAGCTCTCCATTGCTCAGTGTCGGGCAAAACCTCATCCAACCACTTTAAATCTGGCAATCCATCTCTCCATTCTTCATACTTTTTATTCATTGTCATTCCTCCTCCAATAGCACTGCCCAAAAGGATATACCTGATTTTCAAAACCCCTCGAATAGCTCTAAAATGAAAAAAACATTATTGGAATCGTTGAAAATTGATTTACAATTGAAATTTACCTTGCAATCAACATCCCATAACTTCTTCTTGGTGTCACAAATGGACGTGAAAGGTTATTAACATCCAATAATAGCCTTCTCTTGTAAATTCTTTCATTTCTATCATATTGATGATATTTACCACCATTAAATGATGTGAAATTTACTCGACTCAGGCTCAGAACTGCTGGTCGTAAGCCATTATTTGGAACTTTGAATCTATTAAATGAAAAAAACCAATCGGGTAATCAAACTGAGTACTGAGAACATGATTCAATGCTAAAATCGATAATTTTTTACATAACAAGGCCGTATACACAGGAAAAGAACTTTGAAACCAATTTTTATCTAGACATACCCGAACTTTCCACGCAATATTTGTGCCATTTTGTTCACTGGAGGTCTAATTTCACTTCAATTATATAAATAGAATTAATCTTTTTTAATAAACATTACTTTTTCCTATTCAAAATTGGTTGATGAACAGTTTTGCAAATTTTCAACTTGTCATTTTTGTGTTATGACATTTGAATAGGGTGCATTTTCATGTATTCAAATAAAACTTCAGGGTAAAAAACTATTTTAGTGGTTTTTGTTTTTTAAATTTATTCAACTATATTTTTGAATTAAAAAATTAATTATTAGTAACTTTTTTCGGCTCCTCTTTTTTTGATTCAACGATAATTTGTTTCAGTAAATCCTTCTTTGATTCAAAATAGTCCTTGTAATAGTTAATGTGCTCATGTTTCTGTTCAACAGTTAAATAAGGATTTTTAGATAAACCAACTGTAACTAATTCCATGAAATGTCTAATCGGTCCTTTTTTAGGACACCATGGTTCGAGCTGATCTTCTAAGAACACGTGTTCAGTAAAATCTACTTCAGTTTCTGGACCAATGTCTTGTTCATTGTCAATTGGGAAACGCCATACTTTTTTTTGCTCAGTCCAAATAGCCATTTTTTCAAAATAATTACTTGGTGGATGTGTGACTGCTAATCGAAGTTCACGTTTTTCCAAGTAATCCCAAGTTTCTAAAAACTCCTTTGGTGGATTTTTGGTTGGAGTGAAAATGCCAAGTGGTTCGGTTCCGAAGAGATCAACTTTACTTAATGCTTTAACTGGTTCTGTTGAACGTGGTCGAGTTTCACGCTTTTTTTGTTGTCTGTATGGTTGTTGTTGTCTGCGATCATCATACTCTTGAAGTGTTTTCCTCACAACATCAGCTCTTGTTTGATCAGGCTTTTTCACTGGAAGTTCTTTTGAAATTTGCATTCCACTGATGACATCACTGAAAGACAGAAAATTTACAATTTATGTAACGATTCAATTTAAGCATTCACTCACCTTAGATTTGATTTCGCTTCTTGTTCTTTTTTCATTGGTATGCCTAGTAATTTTGATAAGAGTTCCATTTCAGTTTGCTTCTCATCACCTTCAATAGTTTTAGCCACCTTTTTAGCTGCCTCAACAATATTTTTTGGTTTCTCATCATCTGATGAATCAGAACTTTCTTCCTTTTTCTGTTTTTTATTGTTCATTCTCTTTTTGGGTTTTGGAATATCAACCTTTTTAAGTGTAACCTTTTCAACAGTTGCCATTCCAGCTAAAAGTTGATTTAAGCGATCTGATGCTGCATTTGTTTGTTTTGATGAAGCACTTGATTTCTCCTCATTTTTTGATTTTTCATCAGGTTTTGATGCTTTTTTATCTTTTTCATCACAAAAACACCGAACTGATGAAGTAATAGGTTTGGGACATGTGAAAATCCTATTTATGTGGAATATTGTGTTTGTATCATAATGTTATTAAAAATTTTCATTGAAATTACCTTAAATACGATGGTTTTACTAATTTTATAAACATTTTTTATGTTAAATCAGTTTAATTTCAATGGAAAACACTTAAAAAAGTTTCTTTTTTGAAAATATTTTTCCTATATTTTTTTCGGTATGTTAACTGTCATCTGTCAAATTAGCTGTCACTTTTGTCAAACTGCAAAATAACCGAATTGAGGAACGAGAGAAAAAACAGAAAAATATCTGGAAATAATTTGTAAGCACTGCAAATCATTAAAAATTCATTTAAACTTAGAGTTTTGTTAATCAGGTAAGTGAGAATACATTAATTTTTAATTAAAATGTGATAGAAATGTATGTAAAAAAGAATTTTAAAATGATGCCTTTTTTGTTTTCGTTTGTTTGAATGGTGGTGTGTATACGATTTCGTCCCCATAAATTTTTGCAAAAAAAAAAAATCTGTTATCTTACATGCAATTAAAAATAATTTATCGAATGTTTCAAGAGTCATTCAAATTTAAAACGACATTATTTTAATATAAAAAATCGATGTCTTATTTCTAAAAGTTAAAAATAAAATTGAATACTCTGGAAGTTTTGTGTTGTATGGAAATTTCATCCTTGATCAAATATTATTTTACTTTAGTTGGTTTGATCCTTATGAGATACTCAAAAAAACATGATGTATCTTGTCCAACACATGTTCATTCATGTCCTTACACACCTTTTCAGTTTGTTTTTGAATTAGGGTCACGTTATATTGCAGTTGCAAGTTATACGGAATCTATAGATACACAATATTTTGGATATAGAAATTCCATAAGATGTATGTATAGTTCTTATATTCGCATTATTAAATGATGTTACCTTCATCAAAATAGTTAATTCAGTTGTTGAAGATTCCTCATTAAGATAAGACATTTGATTAGAAGTGTTCTAAGTCACGAGATATTTTGTGTAATATTTTTTGTTTGGCCTTGAAACATATGTTCATCAATAAATTAATTTTGTTTCACATTTGTTTTTATTTCTTTTTGTTACAGTTGATATAAAATTGATTGATCTTATTGTATCAAGAGTTTAGACACACAGTTTAACAGTCAATATGAGTACAGAAGAAAGTTCAGATCAGCCACAAACACAAGAAGAAGTTGGAGACACAAACAATGGAACTACAGCTGTAAGTACAATTTATTTACAAAAATCTTGACTTAAACTGATTTTGTTTTGTTTAATTTTATTCAGTCAACACGTGAAATTGAACGTCAAGAAGAAGAAAAACTAAAAGCCAAATATCCAAATGCCTTAGGAATGGGTGGTCCTCGTGGACCGGGTGCTCATTCTTCATTTTTGCAAAAACGTTTACAGAAAGGACAGAAATACTTTGACAGTGGTGATTATCAAATGGCAAAACAAAAAGGTGGTGGTATTAAACAAGTATTTGCAAATAAAACAGTTACAACTGGTGATGCAATTCCAACACCAGAGTCTGTTCCAGTACGCAAAACATCAATTATCCAGCCAACATGTAACAAATTCACGACCAGCTAATTAGCTCATTTGTCGTCGTTGTCAGCAGCGGCGACAGCAGCATCCTCAGCTGCTTCATCCACTCAGACAAATGACGACAATGATTCAGATGATTAACTTTATCCCGTGAAATTGCATGCAAAAAGAAGCTTCAAGAAAACACATATATCAGCATAAAGCCTTTTAGTTTTTAAACATTATCTTTTTCTGTTGTTGTTGTAACTTTACTGTTTGATTAAATAATTGGTTTCCAATGCTACAAATACTAAAATAATAATTATTCAGTTATAATAAGGATAACAAAAACAAACAAAAGTCCAGTTGAGAAGTAAATTATGTTCAATGTAGTAATGATGTAAATTTTTCGTGTTTATGTAGAAAAATAATGAACTTCATAAAAATAATAGTAATATAAAAACGATTCAGATCATTATTATAAATGTCAATTTTATCTTAATAACTTCCCTAAAAAAAAAAAAAATAATAATGGTTATTTGACTGATTCGTTAAATATGTATGTAATCTGTGTCAGATAACGATTAAATATCTCACGTAAAAAAAATCATAAAAATCCTAATTTTCATAAAGCTATTTATAATATAATTAAAATAAAAAAAAATATACGATTAATAAAGTTCTCATTTCATTATTATATTAGGTAAATTGATGAACAAAATATGATTTTAAGGCATGATCATATATTTGGATTAAAAAAATCTTGTAAAGTACTAAAAAAATTAATATAATAAATTCATGTAATAATAGTTATAAATATGTGCTTTTATTTTGATTGAAAAAATTTTAAATATCATGGTGTTACCAATCATTGGCGTCATTTAAATCCATGAAGAGTTTATCTTGGACCTTACGTCTAGGATCGTCTTTGATTTCTGTTGGTATGGCACCTTCTTTACCCAAGAGATATTCCAATTCTTCAACACTAATATTTGGTCCCCTTAAATCAACTTCTCCAATGAATTGTCGCATCATTTGTCCTTCAAAATACACAAAGAGTGTGGGCAAATTCTTTTCAGGATAATTTGGGATACATGTTGTTGCTATTGATTTTAAAAATTTAGTTGCTGGAAACTTCCTTGCTAGTTCCGAGATATGCTGATTAAGTAGCTGACAAAATGGGACACCCCGACTATACATATGAAGTACTACCCAAATACCTTCACCAGCTTTGTTCACTTCTTGGACATAATCTTGACCGGATATTTCGCCAACAGTGCCGAATTTTGCTTTTTCAGCTAATGCTTTGAGTTCAGCTATTCTTTTGTTTCGATATTCTTCAAGGACACGTTCATCTTCAGAGTCTTCCAATTCATCAAGCTCATCCAGATTCATTTCATCTAAATCTTTGCCTTCTTTCTGTTTTTGATGAATTGTTTCTTCGACCATGTTAACCAAGTCATCTTCTGTAATTTCCTTCTCCTTTTGAGGAATTATTCCCTTGGCACGGAGAGCATCATTCCATTCTGTATCTTCATTTGGATCCTGAAATCAAAATATGAAATTAATCATACGAAATTTTCATATGCATTCGTTATGATGATTCATACCATATATGGTAAGATTTGTAAACATTCACATGTCTTACCTGCATTTTGAATTAATCACTTATTTCTCTTGATTCTTTGATCACTCGGAGGTAACTTGAATTATTTAATGAAATCTGGAGTTCGAATTTTAAATTAACTAATTTTTAGTTAATTTTTAATATGAATTTCGAATAAAATTGAATAAAATTTGGGTAACTATATATCTTTGTTATCTATTGTCACAGTCATGAATGAAAATGATGAATGAAATAACCTGAATTCGACTCTGTTCAATGCTTGAGTTACGCTTACGTACGTAATTACGTTTGAATTTATTTGACACATGTTAAACCGTTAATAAAATACATAATGCGTAGTTTTCATGTCTTTTATTGATAAAATACGATTTGTACAACCTTTCTAAATGAAAAAAAATATGGTAAAATTAAAATAAAGTAGGTCATTAATTTTCAGGACTTTCTTTTGAAACTTCATCAGCCGAGTTTGTAGCTGATGATATTTCGTGCTATGGATCTTCCCACACCGTAGATTCCATTGATCTTCTTTGTCTGTTTGACACTTCAACATGAGCATCCAAACTATCTGATTGTGATAAACGACTTAAGCGACGCGCCCATGACCCTTTGAGACCTGTTGAAATTAGAAAAATTAAATGTCATCTATTTGAATTCAAAGATAAAGTTCTAGGTTACCTGTCCCCAAACTTTGCCTACTATTATTATTTTGTTCTCTAAGCGCAGCAATAAGTTCTGAGTATTCCGTTTCCTTTGATTTCTTAAGACCATGTTGGTATTTGGCCTCTTTAGCCAATAACTGTTCTCGTTGAATTTGTGTTTTGACTTCAACAGGAATATCTGGAATGATGAGTTGCATAACACCAGTCAATATGAACACTACATGTTCAAATATGACAACAAATGCTAATCTCGCAGCAAACACATGCCAATATTGTGGACTCAATCCATATCGATCTTCAGTGACATTGAATGACTTTCGATATCCACGATAAAAACAAATTTCTGGATCTTTTTCCGATTTTAAGCCCCATTCATCACGATAATCGGATGTATTGAATTCTGTAAAAAAATGTAAATTAGTACTCATAACATGTAATCGCATAGTTGAATTGTTACCTGACAAGGAATGTACAATATATCCTGAAAGATCATTATGTGGTGAATAGACATATTTATAGACCATACGTGGAATAAAATCACTGGTGTATGCTATCACAAAGGCCTATAATGTTAAATGTGTTAAAATGTTACTTTATTTTCAATGAAAATTACTAACATTTGAAACAATGGCAATGTATGTGATTGACTTCAAAATTCCATACCAAGCCCCAATATCCTCAACTCTTTCAGCTAATGGTCTTCTTGCTTGTGTTACCATTTTGTATGCATCCAATCGAATTTCAGCTATGTTGTTTAAGAGAGCAAATAATGGTGCTAGGGGAAATGCAGCCACAAATAATGTTACAAACCCATATTGAAGAACTGTGATCATAAAATAACGGTTATTTTCTTATATTAAAATGAAATAAAACTATTACTCATTTCAAGATATTCATCAAATAAGGCAAGTCGTCCTGGATCTTGTAAATGATAGTCTTGTTCCCATGCCATGTGTAAATGTGACGCATCTTTGGTTAGTTGCTTATGTCTGCGTTGTCGCAACCAATTGTTAACAGTTCTAGTAATAATTTAAAAAAAAAATATATTTAATGAAAAGAAAAATCGGATATACGAATATAGAATTTACGGATAAATGTATTCCATGATGTTATTCCACGTTTGTTTTCCAACCATAATAACAGCTAATTGGATACATAATTCACTTAAACACCCAGCTGGATCACAAATGTCACCTATTTTAATAAATATGTATGTTTAGGTAAAAATTTGGATCTCCAATGAAAGATTTTAAACCTTTTAATCGATAAAATTCACTTTCCCTTGCGACTGCATCACCCGGATGTTCATAAAATCGTCCTTTGAAAAATGCAATATAGATCAACGATGAATAGTAATTCATGAATTCAAAGAAGAATATCTTAAATGTATAAGAGTCCTCATATTCAGTTTGTGTGCGAGGATTTTCTAAATTTGTTAGATAAATAGCTATTCGATGGTATACCTGTGAAGAAAAATTTATTAGTTTCAATTGAAATTTTATCATTTTGAATATCACCCGTGTTAACAACATAATAATGATAAGATTAATTAAGGCAGCAGTCATTGTGGTAAATAGTTTGGCATGAGTTCGGATGAACCATCCAGCTCCACCATATATCACAGACACAAGGGAAATCCGATAGATAATTGTGCCTAATACAGCACCCAAAACAACACAAATCTGAATAAAAAAATTTATATGAATTTGAATATTAATTGTAATTTCAATTTGAATTTACCATGAAAAGGACACCACTTGCACTTAACACGTAACGAGATGCTTTTGACCTGAAATTTAAATGAATTTAATGACATTGTTTGAACTTCAATTATAAAATCTTACCAAAACGGCATATAAGGTTCCTTTTCCCGGGTAACAGGATTAATTCGAAATGTTTTTACAGAAGTTTCAAACTCTGGTCGAGGTTCCTCGTCATTTTCAGTCCCTTGTAAATCCCATTCCCATACTAATACTGATTGTTTTCGCTTCCAAAGCTCCAAAAATGTTGTTGCTATTTAATTGAATTGAAATCAGAAACAATTCACTTAATCAAAATTAATACTCACCCCAAAATGACATGAATATAGCAAAAAATACTGTTGAAGGATTGTCAAATAAGTAAGTTAAACGAGCGAATAGACACGAATCATGTAACTGCTGATAACTGCAAGCTTTATCACAGAGAGGACACAAAGTGATGTTACCTACACCATTTTTATCACAAATTTCCATACTAATTGAAAAATGCAGTGTAAAAATCAAATTTAAATTATTCTCAATTTTATTATGCTTCTTACCTGGGAGTATTATCTGCTGATTGCATTGTAATTAAACCATACATGAAACAAAGAGTACCAACAATAGCTGGAAAATATAACATTTTAGTGTAGAAACCGAGCCAACAAAAGTAAAAACCAATTTTATCGCCAAAATATTTGCGCACAAGACAAAGTGGCTGCTTTTTATAAAGTTTTGATGGTCTTGCCCATTCCAAGTAGAGAATACGACGATCGAACATTGCACCACTCGAATGATTTCTGTCGTAACGCCCTTCGTGAAGTGGAAAACAAGCAACATATGTATTGTCATTCAATAATCGTCGTATTCCAACCTGTAAATGTAAATATTGGAATAAAATTTATGTAAATTTTTAAATAAGAACTCACTCGTTCCGTGTCATCAAATCTTGTTCTGACGAGAATTTGCATTACAATCATGCTTCGCTGTGCACTAGTAAAATGTGTCATTCGATCTTTAACTATGAACATTTCTTCGGGATTTCCTCCTTCTGTGGCAGTCCAAAACGATGGCTCATACTCAATTTTCTTCTTGTCATAACTTCTGAATTCTCTAAACTTATCCCAATATTTTTTAAGTAAAATTCGCCATTGTCTTGTCTCTTTTTCCTCATCCTACACAATTTTGGGTAAAAGAAAACCGAAATTAGTGTTATACGAATGGTTATATTAAAATTTTACCCATGCCTTAACATTAATTGTAATGAACCGCTTGACAGGAAGTTTGAGATTTAAGACTTCAGCATATCGGTTTTCCACACGCCATGGTATATGAATTTTAACAAAGGACGTTTTCTCGTCAAATGACAATGAACGTGGCTCAATTTCAATTTCAAGACCTTCTTTTATAAGGTTTTCCTGAAATACACGTCTTTGCTCCCTACGAATGGCTTCTAATTCTGTCATGACACCTTCCTCCTCTTCCTCATAACATAAGACCATATCAATTTTACGTCGACCATCTCTGAACATCAAGGATTCAGGATCAAGTCCCTGTAAAATATGAATGAAAATAAAATTATTTTAAATTTCAAAATTTTACATTTAATAACGTTACCTCACTCGCATTACTTGGCTTCCTACTAGAATCACTTATTTTCCTACTATTACTATTCATGTAATTTTTCAAGGTAAAATGATTAGACTTTGATGTGCTCTGTTTAGATCGTGAACTGCTAATACTGTTACGTTGTGACACATTGACTTGTCCTTCCTTGTTTTTTTGTGGATCGGCTTTTTCCACTTCATTCATTTGACGTTCATTAATTAAAAATGATTGAGTTATTTGTTGATCTGTTATCATTGTTTTACTGGTATTTATTGAATTAAGTTGGTTATCTGATAACATGGCAGTATCGAAACTCAATGGTGTTCCAAGTGGATGTTCTTCTGCTATGATTTTGGCACCAAATGGATCACTATGAAAGGAAAATAATGGAAACGCCTGGTATTTTTTTCTTTTTTATTTGTTTGTAAAATAAAATCATGTTAACTTTAATTAAATTATCAGGAAAATTCTTTAATAGTCACGCCTTTAGCATTGTGTTAGGTATCAAAATTATTTGAATTTAAAAATAGAATTTCATAATTGAATTACTTTAAATTTTACATAAAAATAGGATCACATGCTTTTTAATTTATTATTATTATAATCATTAAAAATTTTTGTCACGCATTTACATTAAAAAACTAAACTCAAAAGTTATGAAAAAAAAAATAAAATTTATCAATGTCATACCCTAAATTGATTGATTTATCATTCAAATCCTTTTCCCACACCCACTGATTGACATACATTTTTTTTTCATTTCATAAATTTTATTTTTACATTATTTATTGGTAAAACAAAACAAGCTTGAATGAAACAGTTATCAAAAGTAAATAAATAATTGATTTCAGGATCTAACAGATGTTTTTACTCACAAAATGTGTTTTTATTCAATTCAATACGATACGGTGTGTATATGTAAGGGTGTGTACAATGTATCTATAATTAATTGATTGAACTTTAATACGTATTTTCTGTACATTTTCATCAATGAATTCTCATTAAAATGTGAAAGAGAGACAAATACGTCATAAAATAAAATATTTTACTTTTTTTTTTGATATTTAATCGATTTAAATGCATGCAATGAAATGAACATGTATTTTATTTGTCTAGATTTGTCTAGATTAAACATCTAAATTAAAACAGCACCATTATAATTATTGAATGGTTAATACTGATTTTTTTTTTTCAAAAAGTATCATTAAAATAATCGTTATATACATGAAATTGGGGGTAAAAAGGACAATTTAGTGACAATTTTGCTTTTAGTTTAATCGATTATGAAATAAAAACTTGATACAAACGTTTTCACTCTTACCTTTCAGTACTATTTTGTCCCATTAACACACTACTTGAATGTCTTTCTGAATCTGCGGTCACAGTTTCATCACTTGCTGTCGACGTATTAATCCAAATATTTGTATCATTATTTTGTGGGTAACGATTTGAAATTTTCGGACTTTCAATTATATCGTCAAGATCTTCCATGAAAGTCTCATTTTTACTTAGTTTCTCTTTTTTAATGCTATTAACACTGTTATCTAGATCTGGTATCGGAGTTGATTGTCGTTTTTCAATGTTAAAATTAGCAGATTTGTGACTCATTGATAAATCTTTAAAATCGGTTTTTTTTTCATATGAAATTACATTTAGTTTAGAATTTGTGTCATATTTATCAAAAAATTGATTGTTCGTCTCAACACTAAATTTCCTTCTTAAATTACCAGTTACCGGCGATGACACACATCTATCAATGTTTAGATTATGATTTTTATTGTTATTATTATTTCTATTTACATAATATTTATGATGAGAATTTGATTTAAGTATTGTGTAATTTTTATTATTTTCATTAATTTTATTTACATTAGAGGTGCTATTAATAATACTATGATTGTTGGTGTTATTGGCAATTATTGTTGTTGAAAATGGTCGATTGTGTTGAATGTCTTCAGTACTGTGTCGCATTAATAAATTAGGAGTGTAACTATAAGTCGTTAGCTGTAAAAATAAATAAATTTAAAGGAGAAAGTGAGAGAATAGATTTTGGTGCGTTCTTTTTGTTCATAGGAATAGAAATAGAGACAAATTACAGACAAAATTTGATTATTTACAAGGAAATTGTTCCAACTGCATTTTGATGACGCACGAATATTTTAAAGTAGTCAAAGTAATCGTATTTTTTTTCAAAACCGTCCCGCAAATATTCAATATGTGTCATGTCAAGGGACATTCTTGTCCTCTGGAGCTAATCAAGTCTCCGTTTTTGGTTTAATCTCATTGTTATCGAACAAACTAATTTTTGGTCTTGAACGTGATTTTACAAAAAAAAAAGCAAAATATTGAATTCCGAATAATTCTACCTTTTTTGGTATCTTTGAATGTAAATCAAATGAAGGTTAATCCATTTCAAAGTAAT
This sequence comes from Culicoides sonorensis, assembly GCA_900002565.1. NCBI lineage: Eukaryota > Metazoa > Arthropoda > Insecta > Diptera > Ceratopogonidae > Culicoides > Culicoides sonorensis. The sequence continues at coordinate 251,251 of LN483443.1, read as the reverse complement.
TTTCAATGCAAACTTTTTCATTTTCTTCAATAGCATTTAAATATTTCTATATTGCAACTTGCAAGTTAAATTTCTAGAATAAAAAGTCTGTTGCATTTTAAAAAAAGTTTTTTTTTGTAAAAGTTTTTGCTGTACTTCATATTTTTTCATCAAATTCCCACAGTAATGAATTATTAAAAGTAAAATTTAGTTTTTTTATTCCACTTAACTGCAGTACAGCAAGACCCAAGTAATTCATTGCAAAAGTTAACTGAATATTTTTCATAATACCACCCATTTAACAAAATTTCATGTAAATCGGCCCCAACTGTATCACTTATAATCACTTGTATGTATCTATTTCATTATTTATTAGTACACATATTTCATTGTTTGCTCGTTTTATTGGTTATGCATTGAATTAAATTGTAGTTTTTTTTTTGTTAACTAAGTGATTGGTATAATAAATCAATAATGCAGTTGGTAAATATTTTGTACATGGGTTTAGCAATAGAGAATGAGAATAATTTGTAGTGATTTAAATTTTAATAGGATTAAGGACCTACACAATCAACACTTAATAAATTTCTATTGATATTATTTACATTGTGCCGTCTAAGATCATGCACCGAACTTGATTTTATTCTGCGATCATATAAGAGTTTGTGCTGTGGTATTAAATTTGTATCAATTATTTTTGCAGATGAACCACACGAATTTGATGCAGATGATCCCGAATCACTTATAATCAAATTTGGTATTTGAATTTTTTTGATTTTATGTAAATTTGTACTATTGTTTTCAAAATCTTTGCTTTGTGAAATATTAAAATTATCATGCACTGTTGTAACACTACTACTACAAATATCTGAGCTTGATTCAAAATCGTTCATAATAACATTGATTAACTATCGTTTTTTTTTTAATATTTTTGTTTTTTTTTTACCGATTATTGAAGTATAATTTAAAATACGACATTTTATGTTACATTAAATTATTGAAACAAAATTATACTGAAATATGTAATTTTAATAGAAAATTACAATTTTTTTTTTATATTATAACTTTCATCGATAACCGACAATTAACTTCCGATTATGATAACTGTTCAACTGGAAATGGCTTGAAAGTAAAATTTCCTTTTCATATTATATTGAGGCAACTATGTCCTAGCTTCACCAATACATATAAACGGTAACTGAAAAATATTCTGATTGGTATTGCATGAATTTGGTGCTACGAGTTATGGTGACACTTGTTGTTAGTATCAAGTGAATTTGACACAGACTCTGAGTTGAAGACGTCTCACAGTGCCAAGTGATTTTATCGGAAAATGGGGTCCCTTACTTTTGGGCGCTATTTAGAGGGGTTCTTATCGATTTTGCAAAATAAATACGAGTATGCCAGGAGACCAGTGGGAAAGGGTGTTCTCACTGGTGTCTCACTGATTTAGGGTTGAGAGTGTGGGAGCCTTTAGATTATGAAATGATTTGCGAGTCCTAATCAACTTACAGTAAAATGGACACCATAACTTCACATGTATGAATCCTTCATTTATACACAGACACCAATTATTGGAACTTTGGTCATGATTTAATTAATAATGCATGATTTCAAGTCATGGTAACTTACCATACAAAACAAAAACCATATTATTGTTGTCGTGTCTCTAATATATATTGGAACATCTCGAATTATGATATTGGAACAGAACAACATGTCATTGGAAAAATATAGCTTTAGATCTGCGTCAAGCAGAGTATACGCATGGCTTTATGAATTTAATTGGGCTCGAACTCTGACCCATATAAATAAATTTGTAAGGAATTGGTTGTTTTATTTTTAAAATTAATTACCACTGATGTTGTTGGTATTTCTGTTATTTATATAGTCTCACGTGAAATGGAAATTTTTTTAAAATATATCGCTCTTTGTTACAGAATGTTTACCGAAGAAATCCCATTAGATTTGTAATTAATTGATGTTCTTTTTATAGAATATGTAAGACAATTATAAAGTAAATTGATATTAATTATGAGTTATTTTTAGACGTTTTTGTCACAAGAGAATAATATGAGATTTATGCATTGTAAGCGTGACTTCAAATTTAACACTCAACAAGGAATTTCGGGCCTTCGAGACCCATCAACGTTCAACTGGTGGAAAATTTATTCTCTGTTTAAAAAAATTGTTTTTTTTTATGGAAAATAATGAAACAAAATTAAGGCTTATGATGAAATTCCTGTCAAAAAATTTAGGGAGTAAATTCATTTTCTTTTGTCTGGGTCTAAAGAACCCATAAGTTGCTCTAAGATCGAATTATTGCACTCCTTGTACTCTTTGTTGAGTGTTAACTTAAATAAGGTCGATTTAAAGAAAGTGGTGCGTAATGAAGCTTTTCTGGGAGTCTACAAAAAATCGAGAATCATTATTTTTATTCAGATATTTTCAATGATTCTTGGAAGAGTTCACTCCTGAAATCAAAACCCCTGATCACGCTTCTGGGCTAATGGACTTTAAATGAAAATAAAAAAAACACCATTTTACACTAAAACATTTCATTAATAGTTTAATTTTTATTCATTTCATATCATTTAATACTAACATATTCCATGATAATAATTTGAAGTTCTTTCAACTTATAATCAAAAATAATTTAATATCACTTTTGTTGACAAAGATTTGTCTTCAATTTTACTATTATAAATTTTTTTTTTACTATTGCTGTTATTGCATTTCAGAAAAAAAGAAAATTTAAAAAAAAAAATTCTTTAAAGCTTAAAATTTCATCAAAAAATGTTTGTTTAGTTACATTTGTGCTCATTACCTCTATTTTTTTTAGGAAATACATAGGCCATAATAAACATTTATTTATTAATTTATTACTAAAATTGTGTTTTTAATTTTTTTTAAAAATAATTTCTATTAAAAACTTTCATCTAAGCTTAGTACCATTGTAACTTTTCGTATATATTTTTTTATATTTTTAATTTTATTTTTATCACTAATTAGGCCTTAAATTTTCATTTTAAGTTCTAAAGAAAATTTACATAAACAACTATCATCTTACAACATTTTTAAATCTTTTAGCTTAACATTTAACAACAATTTGATATAAGTTTTCGTAATTTTAATACTTTTCGATAACTATGTTTTTCTAAATTTAAAGCTTCACATCCAAAATTTAATTGAAATTCAAATTAATAATTTTAATTTAAAACTTAACAGTTAAAATTACATTTATCATTAAAATTAACAGTCGACTCAATTTTTTATTATTGCCATTCAACATATATATTTGGAAATAGAAAAATTAAGTGGAAGCAAGACAGAAGATATTATTTTTATTATTAGAAGTGTATCATTAAATCAATAATAAAACATTGAATGAATGACGACATGTAAAATGAAAAATTTATATATTTTTTTTTTATTTCTAGGTGCTACTGAAGACGTCACTTTAATTCTCTTCTTTTATTTTATTATTTTATGACGATGATTATTTTTTATTTTTTTTATGATTATTGAAATATTAACATTTAATACAATTTGCATAGTTTTAAGGGTTTATGTTTTAAATTCAATCTTGTATCCTCTAGATTTTAATACTCTGAAAGTAAAAATTTTACAAGTCTTATTGAAATTTTACCTATTAATTATTTACATGGTTCTAATTATTTGTGTCTCACTAAATGAAATGTAGGCCAAAAAATTTATTCAATTTTTTATGATATAAATTTGAGTTGAAATGAGAGTATAACAAGAAAATATTCATCAAAGTGACAAATGTAATAAATATTTAGTTTATTTCATTTGACGCCCTCACTTTTCTGAGATTTTCTGTTTCTCATTTAATGATGTTTCTTTTAAAATGAACTTTTTTTAATTAAAAATCTTATTTTTATTCTAAATTTATTCTTAAACGTTATTTTTTTATTACTTTAATTGGATACAATTCCTATTATTTTGTTTTTATGTTTATTTACACAACAAATTTCCATTTAGGAAAATTGTTTACTAATTTTTTGTATTTAGAAATGTTGCTTTGTTTTTTATTTAAAATTTTTTTTTTCAAAAATCGTCAATTTAATGACGTTTTCTTATGTACACCAAAACTAAAAGTTTAACTTTTTTTTCTATGACTATACTTTAATTTTGATTGACATGTTTTGAAATTGAAACACATCATCAAAATTAAAATAAAATCATTATTGAACTCAAATTTCCTTACGTCCTATTATTATTTTATATACATACATATTTGTAATTATGCGAACGTGTTTTCAATTGAATATTATTTGTGTAGGTGTGCTACCATCAGTGTTTCCTAAGACGTGCTTTTTATAAATAAGTTAATTAAATTAATATTAAAGTTTAATTTCATTAACTTTTCACTGAAAAAAGCTCAGGTGGGAAATTACTTGGTCCATTTTATCGTGTCGTCATAAGCATTTAATGATTGAAATTGATAATTATTTTAAAACATATTAAATTAAAATAAGAAAATAATACTATTTGTTAAGTCGACGTAAAAGGAAACGTGTAAGCCGTCATTATGTATCGTTAGTTTCATTACTACTGCTACTTCTACTTATTTTTGGGGTACTTTGACCCGAAGATCTGCCAAGTTGCTTGGTGACAGTTGGTGTAGTTGACGTTGTACTCGATTGTTGTGCTTGACCCACCATGTGAGTTGTTGTCATTGCACTAACTGGTGTTGTATATTGATTAAAACTAGATGATTGCTGTAATTGTGCTGTGGCGGCTGCATGTTGAGGCCAATTGAAACTCTGCGATTGGACATTTCGCGTTTTGACAAGTGGTGGATTCTTAATTGATTGTGAGAAGGCAAAGCCACGACGAAGGGTTGCCCTACTAATAAAACGAAAAAAAAATGAAAATGAATTTTTACATATGAATTAAAGTTTATTTACCTTGTGGGTGATGGCGGTGGATATGAAATGCCTCGATTACTCGGTGAAAGAAGATTTCCAGAATGACCAGAAGTACTACGGGATGTTCCAGGCACTAAAAGCATATTGCTGTAAAAATAAAAAAAAAACATTATTTTTTATATTCAAACTCATCGATAAAATAAATAATTAATGCTATAATGTAACATTTCACCAACACACACACACATTAACTAATAAAACGACAGCACGTGACACTGATTAATATTGCTCAAGCATAATTACTTCAATGAGTTACCGAGAACCAAAAAAAAAAATAAAGTCATTATATTATTATTTCAAAGTTATGATAATAGGAAGACACTTATAATGAAAGAATAGAATATGTTAAGGTCATTTTGTGCACTCATATAAAAAAATTTCCCAAACCATTTCTCATTTAAAGTCAAATCACGTACTTTTATAGAAATTCCATATCATTAATATCAGACAACCCATACAAGAAATATCTATGTCAATTCATATTCTCACTCGATTAATCTTACCACTGACCACGATGACGACGCGCCATACTTCAACACCTCATTGCAATCCATATACAGTGTAATGTATTTTGAATTTAATGTAGCGTGTGCTCTGTTATTAAATAAAAACAAAAATATTTCTATATTTATATATGAATTAAAGTGTCATATGACCTATTCTTAGTAAAAAGGCATATCAAAAAAAAAAAGTTAGAAATCATCTAATTTAGCTTTTTCATGCGAAAGGAAACCAAGAAAAATGAATTTTCTTCTTTGGTCATAACTCTCTAACTCCACTCTTTGACCCCACAGGAGCCATTGAATGTTCAAAAAATGCCCAAAAAGGCAAAACTAAAGATATAGGTCTAACCCACTTCCACTAGGCCTAGGGAAAACACTAATATATGAAAACGGAAGAGAATTTTCCAACTTAAATGTATCTTTTCTTAGATTTTCCCACTTTAGAGTAAAATATCCCTGAAAATTTGGATTTTGTCGATCAAAGATTTTTTTTAACAATTATTGACCAAAAATGATGTATAAGTCCACAAAATTCGAGGGGGATCATTCGGGAT
>LN483443.1:232903-245043 GCA_900002565.1 Culicoides sonorensis | reverse complement strand
GACAAAATCCAAATTTTCAGGGATATTTTACTCTAAAGTGGGAAAATCTAAGAAAAGATACATTTAACTTGGAAAATTCTCTTCCGTTTTCATATATTAGTGTTTTCCCTAGGCCTAGTGGAAGTGGGTTAGACCTATATCTTTAGTTTTGCCTTTTTGGGCATTTTTTGAACATTCAATGGCTCCTGTGGGGTCAAAGAGTGGAGTTAGAGAGTTATGACCAAAGAAGAAAATTCATTTTTCTTGGTTTCCTTTCGGATGAAAAAGCTAAATTAGATGATTTCTAACCTTTTTTTTTTGATATGCCTTTTTACTAAGAATAGGTCATATGTATGTAATGTGTGCTTTTAATTTTTTCAAGTTCAATTACACATTATTTTAATGATTATTATTATTAGTTATTTAACTGTTTTAACGAATATACATATTACAATATATATAAATGAAATGCAGTCTGCAATTGATATGATGCGATGATGGTGAGTATTATATTTATGTGATTTAAAATAATGTAATTGATATTTTATTAAGGAAGATATCTAATGGCAAATAAATGATCCGGTTTGAAGCTACATTTGCTTTAAATGAAAACCTAAATTTATGTCTTGTCACAATTTTTTATATGGTGTTTGTGAACGACAGAAAAAATAGGGCTCAGGACTGCCTACCGTGACCATAAGGTAACTTTCCGTTAACCCATTCAGTGCCTCTTCTAGAAATATTGAGCTTAGAGCAAAACTTTCCTTAAAATTTCCAAATTTTGAGATTCATACAAAAATTTTACAGAAGAGGCGGTTGAAAGTGTCGTATAAAATCACAGAAATACGTACAGAAATCTTGTACGAAGAGGAAAAAATTGTATGACTTTCCACCTTATTTCTGCGAAAAATTTTCTTATTTTAATCCATAAAACCCAAAATAACTGGTTTGATATCTTTTGAACATATTTAATTAAGAGAACTTCTAGGAGAAATCCGGCTCAAAAGTTACTGGTCGAAAAATCGGCCAGCGCTGGTTAATGGGTTATTGAAAGTGGCTCAGCCTTGCAAACGATACACCGAATCTACGGTAGGCGTGCTCACCACCCTATGTAAGTAAATTTTTGGTGTTGGACCAAAATGTCAAATCTCAATCCACAAAAATACGGATAGAAAATAAAAAAATCTCACAAGTGACATGCTTAGTGAATCACACTAACAAAAAAAAAACAATTTAACTATCATAAAACAACATGTTTAACTTGATGCGTTAAATGAGACATTAATTCAATTAATATTCATGATGTTATTGTTTGTTTATTATGATGTTCTCCTTATTATATAAATTAAACTAACATTTACATTTATAAATAAATTTTAATATAATTTCATTTATATTTTACGGTGTAATTTATTTTTTTTTGTCGTCTCTGATTTTGACATCAATATGCAATAAAAATAGAAAAATTATTATTTATAAATTTACATTGAAAAGTGAATAATTATTAAATTAGTGTTTTTTTCCTCTTCCTTCCGATTCATTAAATAATTTTTTTTATAATAAAAATAAAAAGTATTGAATTACGATAACACTTTAATTTCAAGGTACGCACATTGAAATATTCGCATTTTATTGGGTCAATTATTCTTATATTCTTATATCATTTTTATGCACTTTCATTTACACACACACATTTATCTTATCAAAGAATTTTCATTGCAATATGATGATGACCCTTGTCAGCAATGTGAAGTGAATGATAAGAAATTCTTCTTCTTCTAAGAGTTCGAATTCGATTGAATTGTTTATTTATTTTTTGTATTATTATTATTGTTATGAATTCAATGTCATTCGGTAGTTTCATTATTATTATCTTAGAAAATAATTGATAATTGAGCGTTGTTCGTGACAGACACGAGTCATCATAAAAAAAGACACGTTGACCGTCAGTTTCCCTTTTTATTGTTATTTTTTTGATTTGATAATTTAATTTTTAATGTACTTTTTCTTCTTGTATCAGTGAAATAACTTTGTGATTCTCATATTCGCAATTAAATTGCAAACTTATTATGATAATAACTGATCGCTTTGGTAAGTAAATTAAATGTAGCAAATGAATAATTAAAGAAATCGGAGAAGTAATCTTGTATTACATTGTTATAATTAATGCGTATTAAATTACTTTCTTATAAAAATAAAACGAGAATTCTCACAGTAATGGTCAGAAAATTTATTATAATGGTGATAATGATGATACATAATGACTTTAATTACCGTTCAAGGAAGAGTAAAATGTTTAGAGTTATTAAAAACTGATCTTCAAGTCATAACAACAGTAAATTGATTAATTGATGTAGAGTCTATCATTTAATTGTCTCTTGAATTAATTAAATTTTATAGCACTAAAATTATTAAACCTTCATAAAAATTGAGAAAAAAAAACATGATAGATTGTGTAAACAAATTAGTACATAATTTTAATTAAACAAAACTAGAATAAACACTCTAAAAATTATTCTCGCCTAGGTAGTTTTTTTACGACGGCAATTTTCTAAATCAAAAATATAAATTTCAAATAATTTTTCACGTTTTTGAATAAAAATCATGTTTACGTAGGTTTAAGGTGAAAGTGGCCTCAAGAAAAGTTGTAGAGAATATTTCAAGCTGCAACTTTGTTGAACGAGCCAAGTCGAAATTTCATATATTAAGTGACTAAAAATGGCAAATTATACAATTTCGAGCTCATTTTTGAGATTCCCACTGGTTCAAATGTTCCACTGGTCATCAGTACTAGTTTTAGGTTGAGAGTATACAAGACCTTGCTTGCATTGCCGGTCATTTTCAATTTACAATGTAAAAGAGCAAAATCATACACTGTAAGCTGAAAACGCCTCGCAAACCACCCCGCATTATAAGAGTGTTCATAAGAGTCAATTTTTTAATAAATTAACAGGAAATGCGTTAACAATTGAATTCCTCAAGCACCCTGTAAGCGTCAATCAAAGATCTCGGTCTGCGTTCAAATCAAATTCAGGACGTTTTCAACTTACAGTGTAACAAACCAAACACGTACAATGAAATTTTTGTTTGCCTGAAAAATTTTACGTTATTCCATTTTATTTTCTTTCTCATATGTATACTTGACTCTTAATTAAGATGAATCATTTTTATTTTATATTATTTGAATCCATATTGAAGAATCCATATAAATGTCAATAAAAATTTGCACGAGCCCCTTCATTTTTAAACAAAATTAATTAGTTTTGATTCGTTGTTGTCGTGTGCTCTGTTTTGTTTTTCAATTATCAATTATAAAAAAGTAATTTCATTTATTTGTAGACATTCAATTTCAATTCAATTTAAAGATTTCATTGAAAAAATCTGATTCTTTGATCGAAATTGGGACTAAACTAAGTCATGCACGAAATTTAATTAATTTGATCTTATTCGGAGCTGAGAGACAAACAGAACTTCCTTGATATCACCAAAAATGTTTTAAAAGCAATTATTTATTAAAAATTATTTACGTTTACATAAAACGAAACCTTTGTTTGCATTGTCTATCAATGGAATAGTACTAAAAAGTTCATTGGCTTCCTTTTTTTAAATTTTTGTTTTTATTGGGATCTTTATTTATTTTTTTTTATTTCTATTTCTTTAAAGTTTATTACCCTAGAACCAAAATTCAAAAAAAAAATCATTTCAAAATACATTTTTTTAATTTAAATTTAGTACAAATTAATGAATGGGCATTTGATGAATTCAGTTTAAACCGCGTATTTCTAGTTTATTTGATAGATTTACGATCTGTTTTAGATTGTTTATTATTAATATTTTAATTGATTCTATTGGACAACATCGTATTAGAAATGTAATCGGACTGATTTTTCAAAATATGTATTTTATTACACTTATTTGCATTTCACTTCTTGTTTTTTTTTCTTCAATTGATTTACATGACACTCTAATGTAATTGAAATTGATTTAACATGTGTTTGTATACATTGTTTGATTTTTTTTTTTGCATAGCAAGTTGTAAATTTATTAATAAATAAATGAAAATGCATTGTTCAATAAACATTTGATTGTGATCTTTGATGCTATTTTCATGCATTTCATCGAATGTATGAAGTAGAATAAATGGAAGCAATAAATGTCGACCATTGATTTTGTTATGGCAATCATATTGTATGGTTATAGACAACGAAAAAAAATAACTCAAGTGAAATCAATCGTAAAAAATCTCATATCATTTCGATGTGTATTTTTTTCAGAGGTTTTATTTGATGTGATTTTATTGATATTAAAAAATCAAACGCGATTTTTTGATGGCACAGAACAATTAAAGGGTGTTTTAAAAATGAACTCCAGAGAAAGAGCGAGTGACCCAATTCAAAAAATTTCATATTTCAATTAAAGGACCATTTATAACGTATTTAACAAAATTCGTGGAAATCGAATGGAGCCACTTCCATAAATCATTATCGACTATTAATGTATACATTTCAATTGATGACACAATACACGGATATGCCACCTACAATAACGTTAAAAACGTGAATTGAAATTATAAAATTTTAAAGTTTATTGCGTTTAATAATATAAAATTTTTCAATAATAAAATTGAATCCAATGCAAACGACATGATTATAAAATTGATAAAATTTGAAAAAAAATTATTGAATTTTGTTGACGGTATGACAATATATTTTTTTTAATGGTATTGCATGAAAATGTGTAAACAGATTTTACAGGGTGTTTAAATTTGAATTTGAATTGCATTTATTACACTTTTGATGCAATGAAATTAAGTATTCAATGAATAACTGTTTTTGTCACCTTCCGTTTGGTTTGAAAGCTCGTTTCAAGGACGAGTTATATGGGATGAAATTTGATAGACGAAGAAAGAACGGTGCTTTGGATATGCATCACGTGATTATGGTATGTTTAATATATCGAGTATGTCAGTCATGTATGCCAAGAATTTTGTGAATATTTTTTATGAAGATCAATAAAAAAGATCATAAAATTATTGGGAATTTTCCTACTTTGTTGTTTTGACGCAATAAATGACTCGAACTTCTTTAACAAGACGGAAAAAAACCAAACTCGAGAGTATTGTCAAGAGATTATTTGTCCAGCAATTATAACTATGACATTGTCATTGAACTGAATCTTACAAAGTTGTCTTCTAAAGACAATTTAATTACAATCATTGATTTTAATCTTGTTGCAACAAACATCGAGTGCATTCCTTATCAAATTTTATATAAAAATCCGTTAAGACTCTCCTATTTGACGACTTCAGTGTCTAAGATTTTCGTTCTCGTCACTCCGACCAAAATATCTGATTTTCAATAAAATTGTGTCAAAAATTCGTTAACCTTTTACAAAAAATTTATCAATCAATTTAAACGTTATCGTCTACGCTCTTCAATTGTAATTTGCAAACAATGTACTTTAAAAAAAAGTACAGTAGAGTAAAACCGTTCAAGCACACATTTAATCAATAAGCACATGTTGTTTGTCATATACAAGTGAGCAATTTCAATTTTTATTTTTTTTCATTAATTCATTTAATAATTTAATTTCAAAATATCAGTAAAGAATGTTTCATTTTTCATATTGTTCTCCCTGAGAGGTATGAGTTCTAACATTTATATCATACTGAAAGTATTTTTAATTGTCAAACATTTCGTTTTTGTTCAAAAACATTTGCACACAATTTACTAGACTCAACAATGCTCAGCTACAACAACAACAATTTTTCATAATAAATAAAGTGAAGTGACACACAAAAACTATAAAATAGTTGAGCTCATACTGGACAATCGTCAGTCGATTACAGTTACAGAATTCGGACGGTTGTTTGTGATTCTTTTAATTATTATTATTGTTGTTATTTGTGAATTCTCAAGACATTTTGTGTTTATTTTTTTTTTTTTTATTTATTTTTAATGATAATATTAAAGATAAAGTGCTGCATGTAAAATATTTAGTTTTTGTGATATAAATTGATTTAAAGTAATCAGAATATAAAAAAAATCAATGATTTAATCAGAAAAAAATACTAAATTATATTAATATATTATAATAAAAAAATATTTATTTAATTTAATAATAAAAATGGGAAAATCAGACGTCGTTTCGTCATCAGAGAAAGAAAAGAAATTAGAACGTGAAATTAATACAGAAATATCACCATGTAAGTTATTTGCCTAGACACAGGATGAATAAAAAAAATAAAAATAAAAATTTAAAAAATGTGTGTTGTGATAACATAAAATTTATAATAAAAATAAATAAATAAATATAAAAAAGAAAAAAAAAGATTTCAATGATAAGTGAATCAAACTGTTGATAGCGAAATTTAACTTTTATAAACTTAAAAAGTTTTGTTAGGGTAAAACTTTGCGTTTTCTTCACCATTTTACTTCCATTATACCCATGTCATCTTCTTAGAAATAACAAAATTTATTTATGAGTAAAAGTTATTGTTGTTTCAATTTGAAGTAAAACTTTTATTTTTTTTTTATTTTCTATACATTTATTTAATTTCACAAAGTAAATACAGTAAAATATGGAAAGACTTGTTTTTATTACTATCAGTTTCATATTTGTTTCAATGCCAGGTTGAAATGATTTTTTTTTCATTATTATTTACTTCTATAAGAAGTTTCTGTCAACAAATCTCGCTTTAAGTGATTCAATAAAACATTTAAAACTTTGTTTATCACTAGATTTGTTCATAATTTATTTATTTGGATACAAGACAAGAACACTTGACATATAAATATGTTTGAAATGTAATTTCAATCAAATATCAGAATCAGATTAAATTAAATAAAGTTCATCATAATGTTTTAACAATAATTGAGTTCATCTTAGGAAAGTTTATCATTATACAAACATACTGAACATGTAGAAACACTCTAAATTATGGAAAATTTCTATTCAAAATATGTAAAATTAAGTGTAGATTAAAACTATTATCTGTGTACTCTTTGGAATTGATTAAGTTTTGTTTTCAATTTATCGTGTTGATTATTATTCATGATGATATTGTTTTAAGTTTGCACATTGAAAATAATAACAATAAATTAAAGTTCTCTCTGGTGTTAGATAATTTTATTCTAATGCAATTTTAGCGTCCATCGCTTTAAGTGAGAAACTTTTCTATACCATAGATTAGATAAGATATGAACAAGCTCCACTGCGGTTCCAATGGTCCTATTGTGTTTATACTACTTCAGATGAAGCTTCCATACTAAGCGCCTTGTTTATAGTCTAACCACGTTGGACCTACAATTCATACTGTCATTTGATCAAGTCGTCCTCAGGTTTCACTCAGCGCTCCTAAAATCACAGGAGGATTTTTATGTATTCTAAGTAAAACTTGTGCACATTTAGAACTCGAAAAACACAAATTAATTTTCATGTCCGCGGGAATGGATTCGAATCCCCGTTGCAAGATTTTTCCCAATCATATCAGCCACTGAAGCAACTCAGTCAACGATCCCCCTACCAAAGTATAATTTGAACCAGAAAACTCATCTTTTGGCGCTCTGAATTAAAAACGCTCCTCAATTCCTGGTACTGTCATGAGAGACTTGGAGTACAAAATTCATTCCATTTACGTGAAGCGCTTTGGGTGGTTTGTGGACATTTTCAATATCAAAAAGAACAAGTCGCACGTCTTTCGTTCGTTCGACTAGGTTAAGCAGCTGTGAATGGTGCTCGTTTTAAGATGGGTACGCTACATAAAATCATCATATGTCTGAATCATCCATAGTACTATTACGATTCGATAAAAAGGCAATATGCACATTAATTAGGATAAGACAACACTAGTACATAAAGTGGCTGAGGTGATCTTGGGAATCTGCGTTCGATTCCTAGCTAGTACGCTATCATAACATAACATAACATCTTTTCTATTGATTGAATTGCTGACACTAATTTTTGTCTTAAGTGTCATTAAACTTCAAGTAGCCTGAACTATCATTTGCATAAAAAAGTCATGCAAAATAAAATTCCATTCAACCTCCGAAAATCTTCCATTGAGTGAAATAACATTTTTATTATGAGATTCCATGCATTATAATCCAATTGAACAAGTTTTTCTGTTGAAATTCCATTCAAATTCAATCCAATTTAGTAAATAAATATTTTAATTAACAAATTTTATAGTTTTTGTGCAACACTTGAAATTAACAAAACAAAAAAGAACTTGTAATACAGTCAAGTCTCCATATAGTGAAAAATAAACTGTACGTAATGATTCTATTTATTGTATCTAAAGAAACTGTAGATCCATAGAAACTGACTTATCTTTATATAGAATCATTTCGTACAGTTTATTTTTCACTATATGGAGACTTGACTGTACTTAAAATTGAATGTAAAATGTAAACCAAAACATAATTCTATCTAAGCAGAATTTTGATACATGAACTATTATTGTTTTATTTTGATCTTGTTATAACTTTTAATGCGTATTATATTCAAAAAACTTATTCATTTGAATTTATAGCAGATTTTATTCTGTGATGCAATTTACTCATCATCTTTATTCACATTTAACATCTAATTTTTGAAATGTTTGAAGTTATTAAAAACATCAGAAATTTTTTACTTAACAATGATTATTATTAACTTTTTTTTTTAAATAACACAGAGTTTTCTCACGAAGTGACGATAAAATAAACATTTCAATACAGTGATATTTATAAGAAAATATCTCGAGAGAGAAGATTTTCAACATTTAATTTGTATAGAATTTGTACATAGATTATTAGTGAGTTTTTTTTTTAAACTACGCATGTAGAAAAAAGGTAACTTTTTTTCACTTAAAATATCAGATCTGATGAAATGGAGCTTAATTTTATGTTTCATGCCTCTTCTACCATGACTAAAATAATAATACACTCATCATAATCGGAAATGCTGTTTAGATGAAGAGCTAACTGAGTTAAGATTCAACTGCAGTTGTTTCTAAATCGTCAGGGAGTGAACAACTATTTTTAAATAAAAAAGCGTATAAATTAAAATAATTACTTTAAAGAGAATATTTTCAATAAAACGTGATTAAATTACGTTTAAATTTTTATTGTAATTGATTGTAATAGTAAATTAAATAGTTAAGACTCCAATTTTTGCTGAAGAGGACTTAGGAGCTTTGTCATTTGAAGTTCTTGATGGATTTCAGGAAACATAGACAATATTGTAAGATTTTTAAGATAATTAGAGTCCTTTTATACGTTAAATTAAATAAGGCTTGATTGATTTCAAAAATTGTCCATTAGAGCCCTTTTACGAATTTTACGTAATTTTTGATCCAATCTGACGAATTAAATCGAATCAACTTATATTATTAAGGCGCCATAACATTCATATCGAATTTCACCTGTCACCTCATCAACAAACACAAAAAAAAATCAACATTTTCAATCAAAATAAAGGAAAATGTTATTTTTATCACTGCCCTAATTGTTTACTTTACCATTCACACATATCAATAGAGTCTATTAAACTGACACACCTCCCATTAACGTAAAATTTACGCATTTCTATTTGATTTTTATTTTGAACAAGTATCGAAGAGACGTGTGATGACTTTAAAAATTATGTATATTGTTATAATGATATTTTTTTTTTAATTTTTTCGTTATTTTGTGTTGCCAGCTTATGTTTTATGAAGAAAAAATATGTAGGATTCACATTAATTTGTGATAAATATTATTAAAATTTCATTTTCATTTTATATAACAATCGTTTTTGACACAGCACCAAATATTTAAGATAAAAATAACAGAAAAAAATCTGTTAAAATCAGTTGATTTCCATTATTTATTGTTTTCGAAAAAATGATAAACAAAATTTTTACGTCAATTAAGCACTTGAATATGGTGAAAAATGTTGTTATTATTTATTTAAAGATATGTCATAAGAACTCATGTTGTTCAGATATAAATAATAAAAAATGAATAATGATTGACATTCTCTATGCACGCACATGAGAATTGAAATCATTGGTGAATGAATTTTTTGTCACCGGTATTATTTTTTTATTATTGTCATTTGTTTATTATTATTTGAAACAAAGTTTTTCTATTTATAATGCACAGCAAAGCGTAAACATAATTTTGTTTTTCATTCTATTACTTTAAATGGAACAAAAACGTTTTTTGAACAAGTTTCAATTTTCACAGTTTAACGATTTTTTTTTGTAAATTGTAATTAACGTGATTTTTCCAATGAATTTCAAGCAAAAGTCACGTATCCCGTTTTATTTTTTGAATATAACATTCACATCAATTTGAAGATAAACTATGACATTGAACCATGATGAGTTCAAAATATATCAATGGAATCTTTTTTCTAATTATTATAATATAAAATGCGTTTGTTTTATTTTGTGTCACACATAAATAAGAAAAGTATTTTTATGTAAGGTTATTTTTATTTTCTTCATGTCAGCATAAATTGTTTCAAAGCATTTATCAGAACAATAAATATTTAAAATTTCTTTGTAGACACACTAAATTAATAGCGGTTGCAAACACGTGTGTCATGTTTATCATGGTGTGAACCGACAAAATAAACAAAAATCAAGGAAAAATGTGTCGACAACATTTGATTTAATCATTTAATATCAAATCGAGATTTTTGTCGATAATGAAGATGAAAATAATGAAAAAAATTACTTTTTTATTTGATGATTCTTTAATCTTTGTTCACATAAATTTAAAGAGATATTATTATTGGAATTTAAATGAAAAACAATGATTTTGCTTTCATATATTTTTTTTTTGTTAGAGTTTTCATCAAAAATTGCTATGGTGATGCTATGAGATATGATTTAATAAAATAAATTGAAAAATATGCTGGTGTACGATTTTCCTCAAAATTATTAGATTTAAACATGAAAAAATTGATATAAGGCGTTTTCATCATTCAGTTTAAATAGCTGAAATAGATTAAATTAAATTTGACAGTTGTTTTGTATCTACAGACATACCCTGTTCGATTTTCAGCTGTCATTTCAGCCGTAATTCAAGCTGTCATTACAGGTCCCATTCCAGCTTCTAATGAGCCGATTTTTTATTCATATGACGGGTGAAAATTCATTCATTCGTTCAGTAATTTTGTTCATTCGTTCATTCTCTTATTCGATTCATTCATACCATACAATACCGTACATTCAATGCTACATTTATGCTTACTGTTTTTATGTTCAATATA
The DNA here is from genome assembly GCA_900002565.1 of Culicoides sonorensis. Taxonomy (NCBI): domain Eukaryota; kingdom Metazoa; phylum Arthropoda; class Insecta; order Diptera; family Ceratopogonidae; genus Culicoides; species Culicoides sonorensis. Next base: position 233,820 of record LN483443.1, on the reverse strand, counting down.
TTTTTATCATTTATTCATAAACATTAAATAACATAAAAATACAAAAACTAACAAATAACTTAAACAAAATAAAATTCTTGTATAATTAAACTGAATGCTTGCAATTTTTATGGAGCTACCTATGTCGTTCTTGAACTATTGACAAGCCTGTTTTACGATGTAATGGTTCTGAAAAAAGTCCATCGGCAATCTAAAAACAAAGAAAAAATTAATATCAAAGTTTAATTAAAAAAAAATCTACCTATATTACAAGAAGATAAACCAATTCCTTGTTTAATTGCGTAAAAAATTAAAAACATCTCTATATCCTTGGTTCATATGATTTGGACACTTATTGCTCATTGCATAAAGACTTTTCTTGTCGAATAACACAAAATGGAATGTAGAACATGATAAGTTGGGACTCTTTTGCACACACTTGATTGAGAGCGATACGACGAGGTTTCACTCATATCTAAATTAAAGGGTTTTAAAAATTAGTTTTGAAATTTAATTTTAATTAAGGGTCAATTATTATTACCTTTGTTTTCCACAAGTCAGGTTTTTATTTCATATCAAATAACAAACATGATCGATGTCGATGCAACAATCTGTATTGCATTTGTGTCTTCCACAAGTCTTGAGCTTTGTACATCGTTTTTAACATAGAACTGCACTTCCAGTAACAAGAGTTTTTCACTTCACTTCTTGTTCCATGTGCCCACATCGACACCGAACTGTTGTAGTTTTTTTAAGATGGACACAAAAGCACAAAAATGGGGACTTGAAGCAGATTCTCACTTGAGCATTTTCTAACATATATTTTTAAACTGGAATTTCATTTAAGCACGATGTTGGTTGACCTTTTCCAAGTTTTTCCTTACCAAAATTACATGTGGCGATAAATTTCGGAAGCAGCTGTCATTCTCGACAATCCG
>LN483443.1:206037-232803 GCA_900002565.1 Culicoides sonorensis | reverse complement strand
ATAGTTCAAGAACGACATAGGTAGCTCCATAAGAATTTCAAGCATTCAGTTAAATTATACAAGAATTGTATTTTGTCTAGGTTATTTGTTAGTTTTTGTATTCTAATGTAAAATAATGTAATTTATGAATAAACAGTAAGCATATTGAACATAAAAACAGTAAGCATAAATATAGCATTCAATGTACGGTATGGTATGGTATGAATGAATCGAATAAGAGAATGAACGAATGAACAAAATTACTGAACGAATGAATGAATTTTCACCCGTCATATGAATAAAAAATCGGCTCATTAGAAGCTGGAATGGGACCTGTAATGACAGCTTGAATTACGGCTGAAATGACAGCTGAAAATCGAACAGGGACCCGTCATGAAATGGGACAGGGTATGTATACATTTTTTAATTTCATTCAATCCGATAAATTCAATTTAAACTTTTTTTTTCCGGTTTAAAATTAAATCGCTGAAATAGAATGTCAGATTAAATTTTGACATTGTAAACAAATCCTGAAGAATACAAGTGTTTTTAATTTTTGCAGCTCTTAATCGATGAAAAATTAGTGGAAAATGTAAATAAATATTTAATATTATTGCGAAAACCAACCAATACTTCAAAACCGGTGGAAAAATAGTGAAATAACTTGTTATTTAAAATGAAATATTAAAATTCTATTTAATTCAATCTGTTTTGTTAAGCAGGGTGTTCATTGATTGCCCATTTAAACGCTTTTAATTCTAACTATCTAAACTGAATAATTTTAATAATGAGAACCCTAATATATTTTAGGGAAAAGTTTATAATGAAATGAAATGAAATGTGAAGACATATAAGAAAAAAAATATTTTTTATATCATCAATAGAATGATATGATATTGTTATCATTCTTCGAGTGATTTCGAGAAGGAAGATGAATAACAGAAAGAAATTCTTTTTTGTCATATTTTATAAGATATTTGTACTTCACCATACATTCTTCTTTTACTTCTGTTTACTCACTGTCTTGTTGGTCTTTTGTCTACACAAATATGTACAAATTGTCTTCGTTATTATTCTGATAATGTAATTCGAAAGAATGTAGGTCAATTTTTATTCTCAACATATTTTTTTATCTTATTTTTTTCTTACAGCAGGATGGGGTGTCCGTCATACTCAAGCTGTCCTTTTATTTTTATGTCTGTTAATGGCATATGCCTTACGTGTCAATATGTCTGTTGGAATTGTGGCGATGACAGACCGTAATAACTCAAATCCAGATTTTGAGGAATTTGCATGGACTGAAAAGACACAAGGTGTTGTTTTGAGTAGTTTCTTTTGGGGATATGTGATTACTCAAATTCCAGCTGGACAATTAGCACAGAAATTTGGACCGAAAATTCTGCTACTCATTTCAATTGGAACATGTTCAGCACTTGCAGTTTTCACACCAATTGTTGCTTCATTAGGTGGATGGCAAGCTTTGGTAGCGTTGCGTGGTTTGCAAGGTCTGTCACAAGGATTTATTTTTCCATCGACTCATACGCTGTTATCACGATGGGCACCCGTATCTGAACGTGGTCGAATTGGCACATACTGTTACGCTGGATCACAATTTGGAACAGTTTTAATGTTGTCAACTTCCGGGTTCCTAGCATCTTCACCTATAGGATGGCCAAGTATTTTCTACATTTCAGGAGCATGTGGTCTGTTATGGAGTGTTTTATGGTTTTTCTATGGAGGAAATTCACCAGCAGAATACAAAAACATTTCCCTTGAAGAAAAGGAATTCATACAAAGCTCACTTGGTTCACATGATCACAAAGTAAATATTAATCAATCAATTAATGAATGGTAAACAATTAATTTTATTATTTCATACAGAAAATTGTCACTCCATGGCGAGCAATGTTGACCTCTGCACCAATGATTGCACTTATTATAGGTATTATTTTGTCTTTGTTTACAAATTAAATTACTCAAATAAATTATTATTCTTATCTCATTATAGTTCATAGTGCTCATAATTGGGGCTTCTGGACATTACTTACTGAAATGCCAACTTACATGAAAAATGTCCTAGGACTTGACATTAAAAAGGTAATTTATAGCTAAATTACTTTATTCAATTTGATTGATTTCATTAATATTAATATAATGATAGAACGCATTATTATCAGCATTACCATACTTTTGTATGTGGTGTGCCAGCATGGTACTTAGTCCATTATCTGATTTTTTGACCAATCGAGGACATTTATCATTAGGGTTTTCCCGGAAATTATTTAACAGTATTGGTCTTTGGGGACCGATGTGTGCATTATTAGGATTAGCATATGTGCCAAAGGGAAGTGTTGAATTGGCTGTTGCACTTCTCACTGTAGCTGTTGGTATCAATTCAGCAACTTATCTAGGATTTCAAGTAAATCATATTGATTTAGGTAATAAATCAATTTTAACATGATCATGGTGACTTGAATAATATCATTTTTTTTACATTTTCAGCACCAAATCATGCCGGTACAATGATGGGCATCACAAATTGTGCAGCCAATATAATGTCTTTCTTAGCACCTTTAGTAGTAGGATTTGTGTTAGATGATGCTGTAAGTTTGTTTACATTTCAAGGGATTTTTTTCTTATTAATTTTAATTGAATTTCATAGAAAAATCCTGAACAATGGAAAATTGTGTTCTTCATATCAGCTGCCATATATTTCTTTGGAAATTTGCAATTTGTCATCTTTGGTAAAGCAACTAAGCAATGGTGGAACTCACCTAAAGGTAAGGACGTAGAAGAACCACAAAGAAGGCCCAGTATTGCTGAAGCCCAATATTAATCTAGGATTTATTGTTATAAGTAGTCATATTGAATTGATTTTTGTGGAATCATTCAATTTCAAAACAATTTATGGGATTTACTTTCATGGCATTGACACTGATTTTAAAGGAATTATTTTTAAAAAATTTACTCAAAAATCCGATAAATTGTTTTTAAATATCTTAATTTAGATGATTCCACTAAAATCAATTCTAGAGGAAGAACAAAATCGCGTATGATATTTTTTTTAGAATTTTTCTAAATTAACACGCAATTGTATGTTGATTTATATTGTAATGTAATATAGTTAAATTTGTTATATCATCTGTTAATTTATAATTATTTGCAGTTAATTAAGTTAAACTAATGATTATATATTGATAAAAGTATGTTTACACGTGTTGGATAATAAACACGACGATTGATTTAGTTAGTAATTTTAATTTTCAGTTTTTTTTTTTTAAATAGAAAGAATAGTTGTAAAATAAAATTATAATTATTATAAAATTATGTTATGAAAATATAGAATCGTTTGCATAAACAATGGTAATTGTTTCATTTCAAAATTAATTGTTGAGAGTGCTAAGCACGTGATTGCTCTAACGTCATAATTAGCGATGCAAATTAATCTTATAATAAGTTTGTAAACAAAATTCCAATTTAATTAACTCAGCACACTTTTCATGATTTAAATAATAAATAAAAAAATAAAAATTAAGGGAAACACATACATTACCTTAATAAATCAAATTAAAATGGTAAGAAAAATGCTGAATAAAAACTTAAATTTATGTTTATTAAATAATAAAAGGATTTTAAAACAATTGAATTAATAACAAAAAAAATATAATGGATAAAAATAATTTAAAATGTAAAAGGAATTAAGTAAAAAATAATAATAATACATTTTCATTCAAACACTTGATGTACTTGTCGTCGCTCCAAATCCCAATGTGATTGTATTACGATTTGTCTTATCGTATTCATTTTCATTATTATTCCTTAGGTGTATTTGAATATTTAATTTAGTCATTTAAATAGTTTTCTGAGAATTAAAGTATAATTATTTAAACTTACCTGGTATGTGTTGAATGTACATTTAGATTTGGCATACTCTGTCCTAGACTTGTATACGGTTGAATTGTTAATGAGTTGGATGATGTTTGTTTTAATTTTCTACTTGTCGCTGTTGTTGCACTACCACAGTTACTTGTCGTTGTTATAATTTTATTTTTTGCAATGCCAAACGAACTTCCTTCATCACTTGATACTGAATTGGTTTTTTCAAAGTCTACCGACACATTACGTGACTCGGTTAATTCAATACTACCACTATGACTATTATTTAAGCTAGATACACGACTACCAATCGAACTATTTAATGGTGATTTTCGCACTTGTAATGTATTTGCTGTGGATCCTGTATAGTTCGGGTCCCAAGGTGATCCCTGTTTCAGTCGCGTGTAAATATGTTTTGCTTTTGTTATACTATCATGCCAATTTTTGGCTTCGGAACACTGTAATGTAAATGCCGCTATAACTAAACTGTAATCGTTTAGGTAGCAACAGTATATTGTATTGTCTTTTAATTTGATTTGAAGGCGATCTGTTTGATATGGTTGACGCACCACCTAAAAATAAACATTTATTATTAAAGAGTTCGTTTATGTTCAGAATAATAATCAATTCAATAGTCGTACCTTTAATGTGCCATGACCTTTCTTTGCGGTTGTTTTGCAAATTAACAACATGTCAGTCAATAGGAAGCAATGAACGTCAATCTACGAAACATAAATTGAATTAAAAAAAAATAATTTCATTTTTATCAAAATTCAATTCATTTTACTTTGCTCAAGTGATCCTTAAATTTTAAATCTCCTTCCATAAATAAATGTCGTCCATGTGCCACTGGACAATCTCGCATTGGACCACATAAATCAATCATTGAACTAAATTGTTTCACCATTTTTTCCAGATGTTCATTATTTGTATCCTAAAATGTGTGACACATGAGTAAAAAACAACATAAATACCAATTTCACAAAATTTGTGTATACTTACAACAACATCATACGCCTCAATTCGTGCCATAATGCCTTTTAAACGTTCATTCTCTTGACGGGTTGTTAAATGTGCATTCACACTACACACAAAGTCCTCAACTGAATGTATCTGTTAAAAGTTTACATATAAATAAAATAAATATGGGAGGATAATCATACCTTATATCATTTAACATTATATTGCAATAGTTTCTATTTAATGAGAGACTCATGTATAAAGGTTAAATGTGATGCATGAAGAAAATGAATTTAATGTTAGTTTAATGACAAATAAGAAAACAATTTGACACATAACATGATAGAATCTTTCATGTTATATTTAAATTTTGCTCAAATCAATATGATTAGATTTTCGGTGTTTATCACAACATATTTTTTTTGCATAGGTGTGAATCGAGCCAATATAAATTTTTTGAACTTTAACGTTGAGCGGCAAAACTTTCTTCAAAAAATGTCATTTAACTTCATAAAATTTTTTATGCTCAAAAGTTTTTAACTTGAATTTATTCTTTTCAACACTTAAACTCAACTTGTCCTTAATTTAATTTAAAGATAATTTCATTTAATAATGGAGACGTCTGGTTTTTTACTTGATATAAATTTTAATTTTATCTTCAACGTCATAACAGTGACATTTAAAATAAAAATATTATAAAACTTCTTGCATAATGATGACATTAAAATGCACCATCAGACATTCAATCACGCTTAAGTGGCAACAACATGAATTCATAATGAATTATTGCATAAGATTTTGCAGTATAGGTGAAAATTTCTTTATTTTCGCGTTCTGTGCTGCTGACTTTGAAAAAAATCTTTGATTGTATAAAATATTCACAGTTCAAGTGCAGAAATTCACTTTAATGTTGCATGGCGTAATAACAAGAGTATGAAATATGATAAATTATTATGATGATGAGTGTTTTTTACACAATTTTATCATCAGCCACCACCGTTCAAAATATAAAAAGAAATAAAATACCATAGAAAAACAAGCAGCGTACATCGTCTTCATAAGATTTTTGAATATATTTCATTTTTATTATCAGAGAAAAAATGATTAAGGACTTCAAAAATAAAATACATCTTTATATTATTTTGTCTATGTCTATGTAATAATATCAAGACATTAAATGTGTTGAAATGCATAAAATTTTTATCAATGCAAAGTTTTTCCAGCAAATTTACAAGATAACTGATGCAGATTTTCATGTATTGTTAAATTTCATTGAATATAAAATTATTTTCAGTTTTTTTTTTGTGTGTATGCCCGTAAAATGTATGCATAACATATTTTTAAATTGCATTCAAATTTTATGGATTTACATAAACTAATGGATAATGAAATTAATCTTTGTGTGATTTTATTTTAGAACGATTGTTATACTCGGAATTGCAATTTGTAATGTTTATTCTCACAAATAGGGCGTTTTGTTATGCAAAATGTATTAAATACAAAATCTACATGCAATTATGGTATTTCAAAGTGCATTTCATGTCGATTTGAAAAAAAATTAGCATTTCACAAGTCATTTTCTCTGACAGTATCTCACTGGTGTATCAAAATGGTACAAATTTCATGATAATGCACTGGGAAAATTTGTTAAAATTTACGTGCACTTTTTTTAAATTTAATATATAGATATATTTATACAATTTTCTACTTTTGCGATTGAATGAACAAAACATAATAAGGCCGCAACAAATGAATTTTAAAAGTTTTGTCCGATGCCCCTTTTGAAAAGTCAAAAAAGACGTGGGGCAAAAAAAAAAAATTTTTTTTGAACCGGATTTTCAATTGAAAATTCATGTTTGTTGGAAAATTAAAACGATTTCTAAGTAAAATTTACGTTAATGTGTTGAAGTAGCAAGGAAAAAAGTAAATAAACAAAAAAAAACCCAATTAAAATTCCTCTTGCAAAATTTTAAAATCGAAAATATTTAACGGTCATATTTTTTTAAATAAATTTTGTTAATTTCTGAGTGTCACAGAATTAGAATTGATCGATTTGATGATTTCTTTGTAAAATGTTGCTAATAACATTCTCTAAAGACAATTAATTACAAATGTAAGTAATTATACGTCTGTTATTAGTGTCATTTGAAAGAAATTGCCTTAAAAACATAATTTGTGAGTGGAACTTTTTTTTTTTTTTTGGCCCCCTTACATTTTATTGGATTAGGACAAAACTTTCGATTTCCATTTGTCGCGGCCTAAATGCATTTTACATCCTAGTTTAAAGTTATTTTAAGTGCAGCCACGTGACCATCGTCGATCACGTTAAAAAATGTTAATTAAAGCATAAATTTAGATCTTGAACTTAACACTGCAGTTTCTGATTATATGATAAAATTTTATGATTATTTTTATAATTTTAATTAAATTTATAACACAAAACACATTTGACAGAATCGAATTAAGGAAGATAAATGAGAATAAATAAAAATAATTATCTTAACAATTTATTTGAACAATGTAACACAATGCAAAAAAAAAATGTATAAGGAGAAATTATTGCGTGAAAAGAAGACATAAATCATTTTCCATGTATGTTCTTATAATATGGTTTATGAAGCAATAAAAACTATTACCTATTAAAAACATGAATGTACATGAATTTATTCATTATACCATTATTGCTTTATTTACGACAATAATTTTTATTACCCAAAAAAAAAAATGTCTATAAAGAAGGAAAACCTTTTTATGTTATTGCAATAATGTAACGTTAAATCTGATATCTGTGTAGTGTGTTGTAGGAAAACAATTTTCATTTTATTGATATATTTATATATGAATTTACCATTGAATCCATTATTTCGCCATCGTTTTCGTCTGTTATGTGTTTACGGATTGCGGTTAACAATAAACTATATTTGGTTAGGCGTTGCATTGGTCTCACCAGGATATCAGCTAGGCGTAATCTGTCAGAAATTGGGTTCATTCAATTAGTTTAATTAAAATTTTCATGTTTCTCTCTTACCTATTGCACATTTTTTGTGATTCACACCATGCTAAATATGCGGTGAATAGTGCATTATTTTGATTAAGCTCTTTGCAATAATACTGACACGTACTTTGTTCAGCACAATATTTTGCATATGGAGCAAATATACTTGAAAATGTTGAAAATCCCTGTTGAAAATAATCGATACACATGGCATATCCAGTCAAAATACAGTTTTTCACCTGTTTACATAAATAAATCAAATCATATTTTAATACTCTTAAAAGCTTATCTCTTTTCCTTGTATTTTTTTTATTGTTGTTATAAAACAATAGAGATAGAAATTCAAACTTACCATGGGATATAAGTACATTGACCAAAATTTTAAATTTGCTTCACAAATATCACGTATATTGGAAAATAACTTATTTTGATCCACTTCTGTTAAAATATTTTCCATTTGTATGGCTTCTAAGCAAGCTAAAAACAACTGGTTATTTCAAAATGTACACCAATTTTGTCGTGTTGTGATATGAAATAAGAAGAAAAATAAATATTAGTTTTTTTTTGTTTAAATTGAGTCATTGTTGTTTCAGTTTATTTTATAAAACTGCATAAAAAATGCATACATAGAATATTTAGCACAATTCTCATGTATTTGAAAAAAAATGCGTCCGTCTGTATGTCTATTTCAATTTGTATCAACTCAAATCTCAGCTGGGTCCCTCAAATTATGGTAATAGCTTTTAAAATATGGAAATGCGCTCGTGTATGTTTTTCACGATTACGTTACAAATTTTTTAAAAAAATATTAGAGAGACAAGTTTTTAGGCAAATAAATTCATACAAAATATAATTTATTAAGACACAGTTGTTATTCAATTGCTTTTTTGAATATTTGTGGTTATATGATGATAATACTCCTATGACGTAAAGTGGTTAAGTATGATATAGAGCAAATTTTGCACCAAAAATAACAATATTAGGTTATTTTTTTTATTGTGACACACTTCCTATTTAAATTGCACTCCAGTGAAAACGAGATAAAATAAAAAATTAAAGATATTTCACAAGATACATTAAAATATATAAAATATCATTCTTTAGTAAAGTGTTCACATATTTTCACTCAATACATCTTAAATTTCCTTTTCAAGCGATTCTTCTTTTGTCACAATACCTCTTTTGTTAAATTGTAAAGATTCACATAAAAATATTTTTATTTTCTTGTGTGAAACCGTATACCGATATTTTTTCATATTAAAAATAAAACTTGTAATTGAATGAAATTCATACACTTTTTATATATGTTCAGTTCATTTCCATTTAAAAATACTCCTTCTGAGTGAAAAAGCAGATATGTAAACAAGATTTTACGGATTTTATCTCAATATTTAAAAAAAAAATGAATAAATGTTATGAAGAAAAAAGGTGTTATATGGTATTTTTTTGTGAATAAATGGTTTTAGCTTAACATATTTATTTTTTATCGTTTTGCCAATCTAAATAAAGAAGTGAAATGATTTCTTTGTCAATGAAATACAAATTTATATATAAAAAAAAAACAGTAGATTGTGTTTGAACATCAAAGCATTTTTGTATAGTTCAATTTAACGAATTTCTTCAATACATTTAACCTTTTATTCCAATCCATCTATGAATTTGATCGATTTGAGATCGATTTTTTGGTATATTATGAGAATGGGACTGAAAAATTTTATGTTTTCCATTAAAATGAAAAAAAATGTCAAGTTAACTCTTAATACAATGAAGAATATTAAAGGCCCGTAAATTCCTCTAGGCAACGCAATGTTCGTTATTTTTTTAAAATCAAGGAGAATTGTACTTGAATTTAAGCTCTTCTAATCACTTAGAGCACTTTTCGTATGCAGAGTTAGTCAAATCAGCACAACGGAGTTTTTTCATGTTACAATGAACCTATCAATGACTGATTTGATTCAAAACATTTTTATTCATATTCAATTTAACCACCATTTACTCATCATGAGAATTTAATGAATGAAAATTTTCATTAATGAAATAAAATATAAAATTAAATACTCTTTTTTCCCTTTTTCATTCTCTCACTCTATCTTAAAAATATAATTTAATGACCTTAATTAACGGTAACGCATTAAGTAAATATTGAATAAAGAATGAAATGGATACCGTACTTCAAATCTTAATATTTTACGCATATTTTGTTATTTATATAACATAAAATTAAGAAAAAAAAAAGCTTCTTATCGCCCTTTTTATATGACCTTTTAGTTGAAAGTACACACAAAATAACCTGAATTAAATAAAAAAAAATATTCTACTCAAGATCTACATAATACATAATTGATAAAAGCCATTAATTAGTGTAGAAGAAAGGTTTTTCCTGTGGTAGTTCTTAAATTTTATTATTTTCACCATAATTAAACAAATTCTAGGAATGTGTTGTGGGAATGAGGTAAACCAAATATAAATTTTTTCATGCGTAATGTTGCATAAAGGAAAAAAAAAAATATTAATTTTTAATTAATATTTATTAAGACTGGTAAAAAAAGGCTTGGTAGCATTAAGAAATTAGTAAATTTTTTTTTATGAGATTAGGAATTTTCTTATCTTAAAAGTTCTGATTTGAACTTTTAAACAAAAGTACAATCTGTGCTTGTTAGTGCAAGTGATTTGTTATCAAATTATATTTGGTTCAAAAGTTTTTCATTCATACAATATTAAAGTTTATTTATTTGTTTTGTATGCATAAGAAATTTATTAGGTGAATATCAAAGTTTTTTTTTTGTATTTAAATATGTATGTAATGTGGGTTTGAAACTTTCTAAATTTAGTATGAATTATTCATATCAAGATGGTATGGTATCAATAGTTTAAAGGTGAAATGTATCCATTTAAATTTAAAGTAAAGAAAAGACGTTTTTCGGTCATCAGAATATACATTTATCAAAAATACAGGAAAAGGAAATTGAAAAGTTGCCAAACAAATTTTACCCTTGAATGATAAAAGCACATCAAATATTTGCATAAATACAATGTTCGAAAAAATTGATCTTAGTCACTTACACTTAATCAATTACTCTTGGAGAACATAAATTTGCGATTTTTTCTTCTTTTTTTTATTATTCGCGTTAATAGACGTAGAATCACTAAGACAGTTTACTAACCCAACTCCTACGAAAAAATTGGTATATAAAAGGAATGGTAATATGTTTATCGAATGAGAATATGAGAAAATCAGCGAGAAAATAAGAAAATAAATTTCATTTTGATTCTTTATCGTTTCATCTGCTCTGCTGATCTCTTTACAAATAAAAACGATTTTTTTCATTGAATTTTACACAGAGAAAATAAAATATAAATTATACATGTGTATACCCAGTTGAACCATTATACCTCTTATTTTATTCTGTTCCTTCTTTTTTTATTATTATTTTTTTTATAAAATCGTTATTTTGAATCAATGGGAACAGACATCACCGCAATAAGACAATTTTAACATCATTTTCGCACTAAATTTAGAAAATTTTTTGTTCGATTACAAGAACCTGAACCATTTTGGCTAAACAGATGCTTGTTCGTGTAATTCTCTGTAATTTTCGTGTCTCATGTGAAAAATGAATGAGTATGTTATGGATAATGTTTTTTCATTTGACATCAATAAATTACTGAATTCAAGAAAGTGAATGAATAAAATGAAGGAGAAGAAGAAGAGAAGCAAAAAATAAATCGTAGATAGGAATAAAGGATAAACCGTTAAATCAAGCGTAAAAATTTTAAAATTGAGGGAAATGGTCTGACATTTATGCATATACACGATCAATATGAACCCACTTAAGCTCTTTCTATGGATTTCATAAAGTTCAAAGTGTGCTATTTGTTATGAAAAAGACTTAGCGTTGGTAGATTAAATTCTCTTTTTTTTATGTTTTTCTTGTCATAATACGAAAATAACAGTATTTTTCTACTTCCTCTTTATTTTTGTTTGTTTTTCTTTCTATCAAATATCCTAATCATGAAAGAGTATCAAATGTCTCTAAATCTGATGTATAAATATTTGAAAATTATGCTCTTACTTTTTTACATGGAGTTCGTTTAATCAAATTAAAATGAAATTTATTTGATGTCATACTCACGTCTGTAACTGTTTTTAACGCATGAATATAATCAATTTCCGTTGTCACTAACTCCCATATGGCAGATTGAATTTTAGTTTCAGTCTCTGTCATGCCTAAAAATAATGAGAAAAAAAATATATGAAGATAAAATTGAGTTGAAGTATTTAAAAAAAGGTAATGTTATAGTTTTTTTTACTTTTTAAAGTAAACGGAAAGCCTGTGGTTTTTCTTCATAAAGATAAACTTAATCGAGTATGGTTAATTTAATATAAAAAAGGAAAAATGTTTCAGACATTGAAAATCAATTTGAATTCAATAGAGTGAAAGTACAAGTACATGTTAGAATAGAACTTGATACATAAAAGCAAAAAAAGAAAAAAAAATCTCTTGACAAGAAGAGAGAAGATGCTTCTATTGAATATAAAATACATAAGAAAAATTTATATTCAAAATACATACCAGTCGATGTCACAATATCAGTCCATGACGACGGTAAATTTTCTAAACCATCTAACGCCTCAAGGTATTCTGGATTATTAAAATTACTACAGGAAGACGTTTTAGATTGCGGTACACCATTTTTCGTGTAATTATTTAACAGTTCACACAGTTGACTTTGTTGTGGATTCTTTGATGTGGAAATGAAAAATTGCATAAATTACAATACAACAAAAAACTTGATAAATTTAAACTTACTTTCACACCAAACAATTGTAATGACCATTTTGCTTGCCGTGTTTGTTGTTTAGTTACTTTTGAACCATCATTGTCAATAATCGCTTCTTCGGTAGATGCAGATGAAAAAAATCGACTTTGTTTTGTTCGGAAGCCAACCGAAGCAGCTTTTTGTAACGATGAATGGCCAGTTCGTTTTGAATTGTCTTTTTCAGTCACGATAAGGTTTCGACCAGCGAGTGACCCAATATCAGTGTTTCCTGTTAATGGACCTAGATATGTTGGAATACCTACAATAAAATGAATTTAAAAAAAATTATTTTTAATAAACAGCACAATTTCATTATCTTATTTTCTCATTGTTATATTTGCACATGTGTTAAATAAGCTGTTATTTTATTAAGACCTTTATCAATTAATCAATAATAACTAGTTAAGTGAAACTAATTCCATGCGATTATACTATAAATTCCATGTTTTTGTATTAATTATAGTTAATGAGCAGTCAATTGATCGTTACCCTTGCTTTAAAATGCATTGATGATTTAAATCTCATTGCAGTACAGAAAAAAATTTCATCATGTTCACATCAAACTACGAATTCATTCTAAGTGTCTTAAAATATATAAAATTTAGTTTGATTTTTCAAGCGATATTCGCAATTGAAAATCCAGTTGTTCAAACAAATTATGGTCCTGTCAGAGGAAATGTTAGAATGACTGACATTGGAAAAGGATTTTACTCATTTTTGCATATTCCGTATGTGAATCAACCAAAGGGAGAATTTCGTTTTCGTGATCCAATTCCTGTGAAGCCTTGGAATGAAACGTTAGATTGTACAAGAGAAGGTCCATCATGTTTTACATTTGAAAGGAAGAAAATTGGTGGTAGCGACGAGTGTCTCGGAATAAACGTTTTTACCCCAAATGTAAAACTTATTTTTTATAATTCAATTACTTAGAATTTCATGGTCTAAAATATTTACAGTTATCTCCAGGAGAGCTTCTTCCGGTGTTTGTTTGGATACATGGTGGTGCATTTGTCGGTGGAAGTAGCAGCCAACTTGCTTATGGTCCTGATTATATAGTAGAAAAAGACGTTATTTTGGTATCGATGAATTATCGTCTCAATATTATCGGTTTTCTTTCACTTAAAGATCCGAAAGTTGGTGTACCTGGAAATGCTGGACTTAAAGATCAAACAATGGCACTGAAATGGATCAAGGAGAATATCATGCATTTTGGAGGTGATCCAAATAAAATCACTTTAGCAGGTGAAAGTGCTGGTGGATCTTCAGTTCATTATCACATGATATCTCCATTGTCCAAAGGATTGTTCAATCGGGCGATTGTCATGTCTGGAACAGCATTCAATCCATGGGCAGTTGCCACTAAAAATTATGATCGATATTTCAAAAAGTTTTTAATTTCCCTTGGTTTGAATGGAACCGAAGATGATCAATTAATTTTTAATAAAATCAATGAAACTCCTTCAAAACGGTTAATGGAACTCAATGCACAATTACTTGATCTTAAGGTATAATAATCTTACATGAAATGAAGTACAACAACTTTACATTTTCTAATATTTTTGAAGGATATGCTTTTTGACACACAATTGGAATCGATTTTCCTGCCACAAGTTGAACCGTACGAAAGTGAAATGACTTTTCTATCAAAACCAGCACTTGAACTGGGACGAGATCCATGGAGTAAGGATATTGATGCAATTTTTGGTGGAAATGCAAATGAAGGTTTATTATTCTATGCATTCACTCCAATGACGAACGAATTGGGCATGATCAATAAAGATAACAGTCTGCTATTGTTACCAGAACTCCGGAATAAACTCAATGCAGATGAAGCTCAAGCAAAAGGGAAGGTTCTTAAAGAATTGTATTTCAAAAACAGGACAGTCAATGATCAGACACTACCAAACTTCATGGATGTAAGATTCAATTTAATATAAAAATATAAAATATTTTTTAAAAAATTCTTTCAGTATTCAACTGATGCAAAATTTTGGCATGGAATTTATCGAGCTTTCATGCAACGTCCAATGGGTGATGGTCAAGGCAAAACATACATCTATCGTTTAAATGTTGAACCGTCACATGATGTGCCAATCCCTTATAAATTACTACGAAAAGTTAATAAAATACCACACATGAAAGGAATGGCACATGGCGAAGATATTTTTCTCCTATTCAAGACTTTAATCGGTCGTCGTCTTAAACCAGGAAATGACAATTATGTGGCTCAACAAGAGTTCCTGAATCATTTAATGAATTTCACGAAATATGGTAATGTGAGTTCGAATTGGCCAGCTTTGTCGGGAGAAGACAAAAACAGTATTCAATCAATGGAAATAAATCGCACTGGATCAACTGTCCATGAATTAGCTAATATGAAAGAAATTCTCATATGGAATTCACTTTATGATGATAATGAATTATTATAATGAATTTTTTCTAAATTAAACAAATAAACATTTTTGTTATCAATCTCTCACCATACACTTGATTCAATATAATATATTGAATAACAAATAAACATACTCATTGTTATCAATTGAGTAAAATACTTATCAATTTGCTTATAAATGATAGTTATGACATAATTTGAATTCAGTCAATTTAAATCTTTGATCATGAGCGGTTCTACTCCAGTTGTAAAAACAAATTCGGGTTCCGTAAAAGGCATTTTAAAGGAAACTGATGTAGGAAAAAAATATTTCTCTTTTCAGCATATTCCCTATGTGGAACAACCAAAGGGTGATTTGAGATTCAAAGATCCCAAGCCAGTCAAACCATGGAACGACATCTTAGACTGCACCAAAGAAGGATCACCAGCTTATTGCCTTGATTTCTTTTTACCCAATGGCCCTAAAGTTGTTGGTTCAGACGATTGTCTTGGAGTGAACGTTTTCACACCCGATGTTAGTGAACAATAAAATGATTTAAATTTCATTAATATTAAAATTAATGTGTTTACAGTTAAAACCTGCAAAACCTTTACCGGTTTTTGTTTGGATTCATGGCGGTGGTTTCGTATGTGGCAGTAGTAGTACATTATTTTATGGTCCTGATTACATTATTGAAAAAGACGTTATTCTTGTTTCATTTAACTATCGTTTAAATATTTTTGGATTTCTATCGTTGAAAGATCCAAAAGTAGGAGTGCCTGGTAATGCAGGATTGAAAGACCAAACGATGGCATTAAAATGGATTAAAGAAAATATTTCATGTTTTGGGGGTGATTCCAATAATATCACAATCGTTGGTGAAAGTGCTGGTGGAGCCTCTGTTCACTATCATCTCATATCTCCACTATCCAAAGGTTTATTTAATCGAGCGATTTCATTATCAGGGTCAGCCTTGAATCCATGGGCGACTGCTTCACAAAATTATGATAAGTATTTCAAAAAATTAGTCTTTGCACTTGGCTTGACTGGAAATGAAGATGATATGACTATCTTTAAGAAAATCAGTGAAACTAAGCCAGAAAAATTGATTGAAATCGATATGGGTTTAGTTGATCATGATGTGAGTTCAATTTTAATTCATTGTTGATCGGATATAATGATAATTTTTGATACATTTATTTAGCAAATTGTTCTTGGAGGTGAATTAATGTCCATTTTTGTTCCTCAAGTTGAACCATATGTAAGTGAAATGTGTTTCCTGCCGAAATCACCTTTAGAATTGGGAAGAGAAGCATGGAGCAAATATGTTGATGTAATTTTTGGTGGAACAGCAAATGAAGGAATGATGAATTATTTCTTTAGTCCTATGGGAAAACAACTCGAAATGATGAATCAAGATCATAGTTACCTAATTCCTAATGATATCCGTAGCAAACTTAATTCAGATGAAGTTAAATCGAAAGCAGCTCTATTGAAAAATCTTTATTTTGCAGATAACGATATCAGTGAAAAAACAATGGAACAGTATATTAATGTGAGTATTTTAATATAATCATTTCATTGAAATGAATTTTATATCAAACTCATTGTAGTACTCGAATGAAAATCAATTTTGGCATGGGATATATCGAGCTATAATGCAACGCAATGGTCCAGGAAAAACATTTATTTACCACATCAATGTTGAACCATCAACTGATTCTCCAGATTACTATAAATTTGCACGAAAATTAATGAAAATTCCAAATATGAAAGGAATGGCTCACGGTGAAGACATTCCATTATTATTCAAAACCGCATTTGCACCACGTTTCAAGCCAACAGATGATATTTATCAAGGTCAACAAGTTTATTTGAAAATCCTAACAGAGTTTTGCAAATCAGGTAAAGTCGAGAACTGGGATCCAATGGATAAAAACAGTTTCGATAGCGTTAATTGCATGTCCATAACTGGACAAGGTTCACAAATGGTAGAATTACCTAACATGAATCAGCTTAGAGTTTGGAACAAAATCTATGATGCAAAAGAATTATTTTAAAGTGATATCAATTGTAATCAATGAATTATGTAATATAATTTAAAATTATCAAAAAATAAATTACTGAATTCATTTAAAAAAGTTCAAAGTCATTGTTTTCATGATTTGTTTCCAATTATCTTATCATTTGAAGTTTTTTTCTTTAAAGTGAATATCAAACATTCAGTAATTGTCCATATTTAACCATGTCAATCACGTATCCAGTTGTAAAAACAAATTCGGGACCTGTTAAAGGTATCTCAAGGAAGACCGAGACCGGAAAAATTTATTATTTGTTTCAGCACATTCCTTATGTTGAGCAACCTAAAGGTGAATTACGTTTCAGAGATCCAAAACCTGTTTTACCATGGAATCAAACGCTTGATTGTACGAAAGAGGGATCATCATGTTACATGTTTGATTCATTTCAAACTGGAAAACCAGTCTTTGGTGGAAGTGATGATTGCTTAGGTGTTAATGTTTTTACACCAAATGTAAGTGAAAATTTTTAATTTATTTTAAAGTTTGATTTTTGATCATCGAAATTTTCACAGTTAAAACCATGGAAACCTCTTCCAGTTTGCGTTTGGATTCACGGTGGAGGTTTCGTGACGGGAAGTAGCTCGACAACAGTGTATGGACCCGATTTGATAGTTGAAAAAGACGTAATTATGGTGTCTTTCAATTATCGTCTCGGCATTTTTGGATTTTTATCATTAAAAGACCCTAAACTAGGAATTCCTGGTAATGCTGGATTGAAAGATCAAACAATGGCTTTAAAATGGATCAAGGAAAATATTTCATTCTTTGGTGGAGATCCAAATAATATAACAATTTTCGGTGAAAGTGCTGGTGGAGCCTCTGTTCATTATCATCTTATTTCTCCTTTGTCCAAAGGATTGTTTAACAAGGCAATTGCCATGTCTGGAAGTGCATTCAATCCATGGGCAACGGCTCCTCATACATATCCTGAGTGTTTGAAACGAATGGGAATTGCACTTGGACTGCCAGAAGATGCAGATGAGGAGGCCTTCTTGAGCGCAATATCAAAAGAGGATCCCATGAAATTAATGATACTTGATACAACATCAATCAAGCCTGAAGTATGATTTATAATTTTTGGTTTCAATGTCAATTAAATTTTTATATTTATAGGAAAAATTGGATGGTGGTATAGTGATGTCAGCATTTTTACCTCAAGTTGAACCATATGTAAGTGAAATGTGTTTCCTACCAAAATCACCTTTAGAATTAGGAAGAGATGCTTGGAGTAAAGATATTGATGTTATATTTGGAGGTTGTTCCAATGAGGGAGCATTCTTTTACAATTTCTCCCCAGATGAAAATGGATTGGCGGAGATAAATAAAAATAATTTTAACTTACTACCACGAGATTTGCAACGAAAATCAGATATAGAAAAAGAGAATTCAAAAGGAAGTATCTTGAAAAAATTATACTTCAATGAAAAACCAATATCGCGTGATACCTTAAACGAGTACACAGACGTAAGTTATATTTTGTTCTTCTAAATTTAAGTTCAATTCTTAATTAAGTTCTTTTAGTACTTAGATGAGTGTGCTTTTTGGCATGGAATTCATCGAGCTATACTCCAACGTCAAATGAGTGATGGCAAAGGCAATACTTTCTTATATCGGTTAAACATTGATCCATCAGTTGATAATCCAGATTTTTATAAGTTTGTTCGAACTCTTACTAATACTCCACACATGAAATTGACTATTCATGGCGAGGATTTAGCATTATTATTCAGAATTAATGTGACAAGACGTTTTATCAAAGGTGATGATAATTACGAAGCACAACAAGTTTTTTTAAATACTTTTGTTCAATTCATTAAACGTGGTAATCCAAGTTGTCAGATATCGACAAACACCAAGATAACATGGAATCCATTACCAAAGGAGGCTTCAGATGACGTTCCTGCACTGGAAATTTGTCGCGATACATTTGAAATGCAACAATTGCAAAATTATGAAAAAATCAAAGTGTGGAATGAGTTGTATGAGGGTGGTCAGGGCTTATATTGAAATTTCAAATAATACAAAATGTAATGATGAATATATAACTTTGTTTTGAATAAAATTTTTATCTACATCATATCAAATTATTATCATCTCATTTCGTCATAAGTACGAATTAACCCGAATGACATACATATTTTTTTATTTAAATTGTTATCATATTACATAATATTGTATGTTATCTCATAATTTTAGTTAACACTTCAAAATAAACTTTGATACGTTTAATTCAGTTCTCGTTGAAGATTTCATGAAACATGTCGCATGTATTTCCAATTATTGTAACAAAAAGTGGTCCTGTTAAAGGTATTTCCAAGGAAACTGAGTTAGGAAAAAAATATTTTTCATTTCAACACATTCCGTATGCTCAGAAACCAGAAGGCGAATTGAGATTCAGAGATCCAAAACCAGTTAAGGCATGGAATGAAGTACTTGATTGCACAAAAGAAGGTTCACCTGCTTTTAGTTATGATCACTTTTTACCTGAAGGTACGCGATATGCTGGTGGTGATGATTGTTTAGGACTCAATATTTTTACGCCAGATGTAAGGCTAATTTTCACTAAAAGTTTTAAGATACTATAAAGATTAATTTTAGCTTCAACCATCGAAACAACTTCCTGTATTTGTTTGGATTCATGGTGGTGCCTTTGTAGTTGGCAGTAGTTCCGTGGAATTTTATGGACCAGAGTTTATTGTTGAAAAGGATGTTATCATGGTTTCAATGAATTATCGTCTTGGTATTTTTGGTTTTATGTCGCTCAAAGATCCAAATTTAGGAGTTCCCGGTAATGCTGGATTAAAAGATCAAACAATGGCATTGAAATGGATTAAAGAAAATATTTCATTCTTTGGTGGTGATCCTAACAACATAACTCTTAGTGGTACATATCATAAATTCCTTTATCTTTTATTTAAATTCACAACAGTTAACAAAAATATTTAGGGGAGAGTGCTGGCGCTGCTTCTGTTCATTATCATATGATATCACCGTTATCTGAAGGATTGTTTAATAAAGCGATCCCTATTTCAGGGTCTTCTTTATGTCCATGGGCATTTGCACCTGAAAAATATCCATTTTATTTGAATAAACTTGCTGTTGAACTAGGATTGGATCAAAATGCCGACGATGAGTCAATTTTAAGAGCCTTGAATAAAACTGATCCCAAGAAGCTATTAGACATTGATTACAATCTCGTTCCTTCAAAAGTTTGTTCTAAGTGTCATTCTTTTGAAAAACTTACCTTAAACTTTAAATTTTTGCAGGAAAAAATATTTGGATCAGTATTGATGTCAGCATTTGTACCTCAAATTGAACCATATGTAAGTGAAATGTGTTTTTTACCAAAATCACCCTTAGAATTGGGCAGAGAAGCATGGAGTAAAGACATTGATATAATAATTGGAGGAACATCAAATGAAGGACAATTTTTCTACATTTTTAGTCCTGATGAGACACAAATACCAGAAATAAATAAAAACTATGGTTTGTTGTTACCTGTTGACTTGAGACAAAATTTAACTCCAGCTCAAGCACATGACAAGGGAAATTATTTGAAAAGATTGTACTACGGTGACGAGGAAATTTCAGTTAAAAATCTTTCCAAATACATGGATGTAAGAAAATATGTAACTTGAATAATGTCAAAAATTCAATTTAATTTTAGTATTTAGATGAACGTCATTTTTGGCATGGAATTTATCGAGCAGTAATGCAACGTCTTGTCAGTAATGGAAATGGAAAAACATATTTATTTTATTTGAATGTTCCTCCATCATCTGATGTACCTGAATATTATAAATTTTTACGTAACCTTGGAAACCTCGCTGTCGAGTCAGATATGAGTGGAACATGTCATGGCGATGATCTTGTCCTTCTCTTTAGTATGAGCTTTTGTAAGCGATTTCCTCCTGGTAGTGACAACTACGAGGCACAACAAAAGTATTTAAACAGTTTTATGCAATTTGTTAAACATGGTAATCCTAATTGTGATTTACTAAAGCCAGCTAATTGGACACCGTTATCAAATAAAATTGAAGAAATACCAAAATGTATGAGAATGGGACGCGATGAATGGTTTATGCAAGATTTACCCAATTATAATAAGATTAAAATTTGGAATGATTTGTATGAAGCAGATAAATTAATATAAAATAATTTATTATGCCATAAAAAAATGTTAAATTGCGATTATGGTAGATAAATTTTGATTATATTCACCTTGAACCGAGCTAAATTCTATTAATTTAAATTCATATTCTTATTTTGACAAGAAATTAGATAATGATTTGAATTTCAAATATAAATTAAAATAATTGATATAAAAGTTTACTCACCTAACTCATACTGGTTGTGCATTCCATTATCAATAATACTAATTTGTGAAAAACTTAAACTTCTATGACTAAGTGCGGGTAATAATGAGTCTCTGTTAACCATTGTTAGTTGAATTGATTCACGAACCAGTCATAAATTGTAAATGAATAAAAAAAGAGAAAAAAAAAATAACAAAGAACGAGATTAATAAAAACTGATACAAAATGGAGGTCATTCTTGTCTATTTTTCTTATTAAGTTTGTCTTTTACTATCAAACTCGATTATGTTGCTTAATAACACTGGCAATTGGTATTAAAATTTGGATTGTACGTGATTTAAGGGCATAAGGATTGCATGATGACAGCATATTGTTTGTTTATATAAATTACGTGAAACGACGCTAAAACTGTCGTGCAAGTGTAATAACAATTTATCAAGATGATGATTCTCCTTTGGAAATTTCAGTCAGTCATTTTAATGTCATATGACAATTTTTTTATCAGATTTTGAAAGTTAAATAAAAAAAATGTACATCATAAAATAGAGAATTACTCACGATAAATATACGCCTTTAGTTGCTGGTATAAAAATTTCATCCTTTTCACCAAAGCCATTTTCCGTGTCAAAGCACACTGAAAAGTATTCTGAACTCGAAATCTGAAAAGTAAAATAAAAAAAAAATGATAAATAAGTACAAAACTAAATAAATAAACAAACGAAATAAAGAGGAGAAAGGAATAACAATGAATATTTGTCGAGAATATACGCTCGAATTGACTACAAAGGCGTGTGAACAAATAACAGTCAAACAAAAGTGTTGACAACTTGCTTTTCACACACACACAAACATATTCATAGTGAAACATTTCATATTTGTCATTCATTGAAAAAACATTTTTATTTCTAGAATAAATAAAAGCACTTTTTTGTTTGTCAATTCATATTTTTCAAATAAAAAATTCACTTCAATTAAAGTGAAGTTGAATTTAACAAAACTTATAATAAAAAGATAGAGAGGGAGAGAAAAAAATCAATTTTACATTTACAATCTTCTTTAATTCAAGTTTCATAAAAAGGCTTCACAATTTCCCATTTTAATTAGGAAAATTATGCATTTACATTAAAATACGTAATACAATAATTATTAAAGCCTCTATCAAATTTCCTTATATGAAGCATTGTAAATTTTATGATATGTTCTTTTATTTAAGTTTAATTTTACTTTTCAACTATTCAGTATTCAGCGCGATGAATAATTAAAAGCACCTGTGTTAGTTCTATTCTTAGTTATAGGGAAAAGAGCTAAAACAACCATGTTTTTAATTATAATGAGTATGTGTGTGTCGAGAACATTCACAATGAATGTTTGAAAAAAGGATTATAAAAGAAGGATAAAAGAAGGAATGTTAAAATAATTATGAACTTGACTTATAGTGACTTAATTTGAAAATGGTTTTAATGGGTCTTGAAAAGACATATGGTTACTACTTTCATCTGTCTATCATTGAAATTGAATTCTAGCAAAAGAGAAGAGTGTGAGGAATTATTCTAAAATCGTTAATCGAAGCTGGTCACTCAAAAAATGAGCTCAATTTCACAATTAAGGTAAAATTGAAATTTTATCGTTAAATGTTATAATTAATAAAATAATTATAATTTTTTATACATCAATTTAAATATTGAAAACACTGTGACATTTATTTGGAGTAATTAACGAATATTTGGGTTAACACAGAAAATCATATAAATCAAACATTAAATTAAAAACATTCACATAAAATTTTTAACCCTTTGTTTCGCAGAATTCCGTTAAATTGAAGTGTGAATTGCATTCCAATGACCATTGAAATGCAGACATTTTTTCATAATACCGAAAGGGTTAAAAAACAAATATATTCAATCACAGTTAAATTAATTACATTTAATTCATTATAAGGATAATGTCAATATCATGCTGTTCAAACCCAATCGGTATTAAATATATTATATTGCAAAAAAAATCCTTGATTGCATTGATATGGGTTGCAATTATTTTGGTTTGTCAATAAAAAGGTGTTTTGTATCATAAATTTACGTTAAACATAAAAAAAAGATTTTTTTTTGTAAATGGTTTCTCAATCAATTTATATTTTATTCAATAAATTTTACCCCACTTGATAAATTACAATGTGTGAGATATTTTATTGCATCCATTAATTTAATGTAGCTAATAGACATGTTTCATTGAACGTGATAAAATACTCGAAAACTGTAGTCAAATGGTTTATAGAGATTAAATTTGAGTAAAAATCTGTATTGATTGAGGAACAAACAAATCATGAAATGGAGCTTAACATTTTCCTGCAAAAAAAGTAAAAATAAAAAAAAATACAACACAGACAAATAATATTCAAACATAATTCATGGCTCTGAGTATATAAAAGTTTCATGTTAATCCAGGATTATTTTAAGTGGAAATTGAATATTATTTATAAACTTTACTTTAATTTATATCTGTAATTCATGGGTTTAATTTATAATATTTTTAATTTTTTTTTTTACATTTATATATATACAATTTTCTATGAGCAAACAACTATTACAAGCTAACAATATCTATATTTTTACTTTAATCGCATTTTAGCACTCACTTGACTTCGAATAAGCATCGGTTTTTTAACACCACGATGCAAAAATGAGGATGATTTTTTTTTGATAGGTGTTGCAATGGCAACTGGTCGTGATGATGGACTAATTTGTGGTGTTGTTTTGGCCGATGCCACACTTAATTGTTTACTATTCACACCATGATCGTTGCTTATATTTGTGATGATCTCATTTTCTGTTGATGTTTCCCGTGATAATTGGTCAGTCTTTAAAATTTGTGTTTTTTTTTGCAGTGAAATAGATTAAAAGAGAGATAGAAGAAAAAAGAGAAAATAGAAAAATATCAATAGAGTTTATAACAACAAAAAATAAAACAGTAAAGGTTTAAGTAAATTTTTTTACAGGAAAAATTGTGCCTTGTAAAAAGATTATTGTGTTTATGTGTGTGTGTGTTAGATTATCTTTCATAGGATTAAGTATTCACAATTTCTTTGTAGTATGTTATTGTAATGTCAAAAAAAAGAGAGATTTCAACATATGAACTCATGTTTTCATATAACTGTCACCATGTGAACAAATAGATGAAGAATGGATTTAACAATAAACCTTGACATTTTTCATTTTTTTTTTCGTCGTTAAAAAAAAATAACAATAACATTACTATTGAGTACCACTTGGTGATACAACTCTAGAATAAGAGTGAAGTGTAGAGTAAAAAAAAATAAAGGAAAAGCTCTAGATTATTATTTTGTCATCATCATCAATTTTTTTTGTTGTATTACCTCATACATGACAATTTTTCGTTCAATGTCGTTTCGTAAAGAACTCCTTTATGGTTTTCTTTTTTAAATGTATTCCGTACAGTAAAATCCAGTTAATACACGGTAAAAACAAAAGTTGCCGTAAAACTTGCCGTATACAGCAAGTTGTTGCCGTATACGGCAACTGTACGGCAACTTTACGGCAACTCTACGGCAAGTCTACGGCAAGTTTTTGAACTTTGTACTACAGAATTTTCATTTTTTGAAATGTGATATTTTGATAAATATTTGTCGTAGAAAAAATTTTAAATATGTTTTGGAAACAACAGAAAAACATCTTTTAGAATCTTATACAACATTTTAATTTTTGTAAAAACATTTGAGTTTTAGAGCGAAAATTGTAAATTTTTTTTCTACGACAAAGATTTATCAAAATATCACATTTCAAAAAATGAAAATTCTGTATAACAAAGTTCAAAAACTTGCCGTAGACTTTGCCGTAGACTTGCCGTACAGTTGCCGTATACGGCAACAACTTGCTGTATACGGCAAGTTTTACGGCAACTTTTGTTTTTACCGTGTATAATTATATCGTAAAAAACGTGTCATTACAATCAATAAAAGCAGGCTTAATAAATTTTTATGTTATTTCAAGAGAACAAAAAATTATAAGCTAAAAAAATACGTCATAGTAAATTAACTTACTGAACCTGCTTTGGCGCAGTCATAGTGCAAAGGTACGAAATTTAATTAATTCATAACGAAAATCAGTCTTAATTCTATGATCGTGAAGTTTTGTTTGAAAAAATGTTAAAATTCACATTTAATTGCATATTTTATCCAAAAATTTTATATCTTTTTATGATTTTTTCTCATTATTTTTATAATAAAAAAAAAACTCATTGGCACTTAGCACACCAATTTTATATTTATTTTGTGACATAAATGTGCGAATTTTTTGTCATGTAAATAAATTGAGCACATGGGTATTATTAGTAGGACTAAAATTGTAATAAAAAAGCATGCTTATTTCACCGATACCATCATAAAAATATGTGAAGGATGAATTAAATGATGGTCCTGCTGTGACGCCATTATGCCATTATTGAAATTTGATATGAGATATTTCTGTAACGATTGTTTGGAGGTTTGATATTTATTGTAGAGACGTGCATTGATTGAAATTTTGTGGTTTTTTTCATATCACATTCGGGCATTTCAAGGAAACCTAAACAAATATATATTTTTTTTGGTATACATTTGAAAGACACACGACAATCGTTATGTTTTAGATGGAAAACTTCACTTAATTTAAAAAAAAAAATAAATAAATAAATAAATTGGGATTTTTAAAACATTTTATGTTTATTTAGTGATCCTCTCTGACATTTCTATTATTTTCATGTATATATACATTTTTTTGCTGATGAAAAACCTACTTTTAAAATTGTGTTGAGATAGAATCAAATTTACGAGCTTAATTTTTATTTATAGAGGTCATTTTTTTATGCCCTTATTTTATTACGGATACAGGAATTAAAATTTTATGATCCAATAAAACTTTTAATAATACGAGATGAGTGGAAAATGTTTTGAATTTCAAATAATTAACTATTAAGTGTCTGGTTTCCTTTTCAAATTTGGAATTTTGTCCATAAAACTACTTAAAATTACATGAATCATTGATTTTGCGTTAAAATCCTTTTTTTATTTCTATGAAATGAAATTAAATAAAAAAAATATAGACTTTACAACTTTTTTTTTACGTTAATTTGAATTTCATTTGTGAAAATATTGCATGAACACTCGTCAAACATTAAAGAAATGAAGAAAAAAAGGTTAATGTATCGGTTGCGTGATAAAAGTATTAAAAAAAATCTAGGAATTAGCCAATAAATGTATTTATATGCACAATGTGGCAGACTTATAACCATAATCACCGGGTACTTTCTTTAAACACATATTTATACCAAAAACGAAATCGCAAAAATATAAAAGAGTTCATGTAACTTTCCCA
>LN483443.1:131286-205937 GCA_900002565.1 Culicoides sonorensis | reverse complement strand
GTTTGGTAGTTTCCGTTTTTCCTTTTCATTATTTTTATTTTATTTTTTTTTTGAAATGTAATGTTCATGTATAAAAACGTCGTTTTCCTTTTTTTTTGCTGTTGGTATATTGTTGTTATTGTTTGGCTTTTTTTACACTTTATATTTTTACTTTTTTTCAGTGATTTTTGGATATTTTTATATTAAAGGTCATATCACGTCATATACTCGACTGTTTGTGAATCTCACTTAACCTTATTGCTAATATTAGCTTTACCTTCCCAATCTTTGTTGCATAAACACACTTACATTTAAATTAATGTTAGACGGTGTTTTTTTTTTGTTTGTTATTTTTTCATTTACCAGTATAACCGCAAAAGTTCCTTGATAGACACCAATTTTTATTCGTGTTTTTTTTGTGAGTGTGTGTGTTTGTACTTAAAATTGGTGCAATATTGATTTATTTTGAAATTCGTGCATAAAATTGATCATATTATTTGCTTTTGCTGTTTATTTAAATATGTTTTTTTTCTATAATTTTTTTTTCTTCCTTGGAAAATGCATGTATTTCAATGAAAAATAATAAAAAAACTACAGGAATGAATAAATATAAATAAAATCAGCACGACTATACATTTAGCGTGGTGAACATGAAATCAGTGTGTCAAACTAAGTGAAATATAATGTTGTGAAAGGTCAGACAGAGGTGCTGTAAATGCATCACTGTTGGATATCACTTTATTTAATGGTATTTTTTTGCTCATGATATGAAAAATGAAATCAATGTATTGTTAAAAATTAAAAAAAATAGGCTACCACTTGATCATGTCTACCTTTGTTATTTTGTTGAGGTTTCATTTTTTTTTTGAATAAATGAATAACAAGAAAAAAAATGTAATCAGACAACCATGAAATCAATTAAATTTTTATTTAACATTCGCTTAACATTCGTACACCCACATTATCTTTATAAAAAAAATGTGAATGTGAATGAAAACTAACCGTGACAACCACATAAATCAATCATTCATGGACTCGCAGGAAAAATGGGTGATGTATAAAAAAAAAATAAAAATTTCATTTATTTTTATGCAGGAAATAACATAAATATTTATAATGTTATCTGGGACGTATCATACAAGAATTCATTTAAAATGAAATGATATGAAAATGAAAATATGAGTGAATAATGAAAATTCATCTATGAAAATGTTCCAATTTATATGAAATGACTTTTTTTTTCATATTAACTTACCTTTTGTTTTCCTCGTTTATTCGACGAACTGCTAATTGTGTCATCTTCTGTCCTTATTTGTGGTTCTAATTGATCAAGATCAGTCAAACTCCGTGATTTAAGCTAAAATATTAAATAAAAGTAATTATTAACAATGTAACATTTCATCAAAATAAATATAAGAAAAAAAAATAAAATTCCTGACAAAACAACACATAAATTGTCCTTTAATTTATATCAACACCTATTTAAAGAGGCGAACAATAGCCATGTCATTTCATGTGATTTATAAATTTTCCTTCATAAAAATATGAATGTTGTAAATTATAAAAAAATACTGAAAAATGAACAACTCATCCTTTTAATTATATACAAAGAATGCTTTTACTCTTGTTACTAATGGACAAGTAAAATGATGAATGATATTTCTTATGCTGTGAAAATGACAATAGAAAAGTTCAACAATATCGTTAAAAATAAAAATGAAATAAAATAAAAATTAAAATTTTATTATCACTTTGGAACATAAGAATAATAAGGAATGACACGTAACTTTTATTTTCCTTTCATTTTCATACCGAGTTTGTTTATTTTGTCGTTTAAACGTTCAAATCTAACAATAATGCGTTTGGTGTAATGTCACATAAAGTAATTATATTTATTTTCCCATTTATTGTTCTTGCCTCCCTAGTGGGCACAAGCAATATGACATTTATATAAAGTTTCTATTCAAGACAAGTCTCTTTTAAAATAATAGTAATTATTACAGTTTAATGCTCTTAACTTTCGTTTTCTTGACACTCACAATATAAGTAGACGACCTGTAATTAAATTTTCATGAATTAAATTGCAAAAAGCAAAATTAAGCTCCATGAAATGTGTCATTATAATCTTAATAAATATAAACATAAATTTATCTAATAACTTAATCTCCTTATTTTCAAAGCTTTTTTTCTTTTTATTATAATTTTCTGTGAAAGTTAAGGAAAATCAAATAATATTAATTACAACCACAACCACAAATAAATACCCCAAAAAAATATGTTATGAATATTCGTTTGTTTCAATAATAATAATGGAATTAAAGACTTAATCGAGATATTTCAGTTTTTTTACTAGATCGAACATTTTTGCGCAATTTATTATCATTACACCATTTAGTGTCGTCTTTTATTAACAATAATAAGATAATATTTTTGCACGTGTAAAATAAATAACCATTACCATTAAATTTTTCGTGAAAGGTAAACAAGAAAAAACTTGACTTGAAATTGTGTCTTAAGCGTATTTTATTCAAAATTTGTATAATGGGTAATTTTCAGAGTAACCAGAATTAGATGAAAAGGATGCGAGTTTAATTCACAAGCGAAATAGGGTTTCAATGCTCATTGTGAAGGAAGAAAATTCACAATTCCAACTTAAAAGACATTATTTTCTTTATTTAATGTTAAAATGAGCAAAAAACACCATCAAAAAAAACCGTAACACAATATTTTGGAGGAATAAACATTAAAATAATAATATTTTTATGATAAAACTTTATCGTACAAGCAATGAGCTCAATTTATACTGATAAAAAGATTATCTGACACTTTATAAAACGTACTTTATTTAACTTGAAATGAATTGAATTGAAAATATCAAAAAAATAAAAATACTTAAAAGATTTTCGAAGACAAACAGTGTCAAATCAATTAACATCTATTTTTATTGATACTTTCAAACAGAATTTTCACAAGTTTATATTTTCCTAGAAAAGCCAGCTAATGGATTCTACGAAAAATAATTTGATTAGTCCGATGTTTAGTGGTAAAACTTTTTTTATGTATTTAACTGTATTATAATTATATTTTAATGTTTTATTTTTGTTTTCATATTACATTTCAAAGTTGATTTCTATAAAATAATAATATTATTTTTCTTCTTTATTCAATTTATTTTCTATTTAATTTTTGTTGTCCTCAATTTTATTCAATAATTTCCCTAAAGTATTAAATTCAAATCTGAATGAAATTCAAATGAACCTTTTGTTGAACAAAATTCCTAATCTAATGAAATAAAATACTTTGCTTCAGTTGTTTTGGTTGTGCGAGAGAAGAAAAACAAATAACACACAAAAAAACTTAATTTAAACAGTGCCAAACTTTTTTCAATTATGGCTTGCAAAAAGAATAAAAATAAAAATAAATTGAATATTAAATTTTTTTATCATTGTTTTTATCCATTTAAAGGAATGCAGACTTGAAATCGATTTTCTTTATTTTCTTGATGCTTACGAATATGAAGATTTTATGATAATTGTTATTGAAAAAACAAAGAAAAAGAAACACTCTTACCTGAAATTTATTGGATGGTGGTGAGACGACTAAACAAATTTTCATAGTTGCCCTAAGAAATTCTTCTCGTTTTGTGCATGGACCCGTTGGAAAAACATAACCAATTTGGAAATTACATTTATTTTTACTATCATTATTATTCGAAACACTACTATTATTACCGTCATTATTATTGTTATTCGTGGGAGTATTTGTAGAGTTTTTATCAAAACTTTCACTAATAATTGTATTATTTGTTCCATTATTAAATTCATATAAAAATGGATTTTTATTGCCACATGGTAATTTTTGATCTTCATCTGTACTGCTATTGCAGTTATTTGTTGTTGTAACACTACTTTTTTCATCAATTGATGAGTTTGCTGTTGTACTTTCAAGCAACGGTTGTGTATTTTGGTCGATTAAGTGTTGTTCGATTGAGGAAAAGAAGGGGTTTGTTGGTGATAACATTAAAGTATTAGGCATTGATTTCGAAAGAGTTGGGTCGTTCTTAATAATTTGTTGATTAGAAATGGTAGTTATGGGAATTGTTTCGTTCGTAATTGATGAAAATAATAAATGATTATCACTAATTGGACTTCCAATTGTCTTAATTTTTGAATTGATTATGATTGGTTGAGCAGATTGATCGTTTATTATTGCAGAGGCGATAGATGCGGTGGGCGATAAATGATTACCAATTGTTACTGAATTATTGCTTTTTTGGTCCGATTTCAAGTCAATTTTGTTTATTTTGCCTGTTGATGGCAAACAAGTTGTCGGATATTTTTCAACTGGTGACGTTGTTCGATTGTTACAACATGCCAGTGAGGCCGATGAGTATGATGAAGGCATTGTCTGTTTTTGATCTGATTTGTCACGCAATTTTTCACTTGTCTTATGATGACGACAGGAAGCATTTCGTTTTACATTGCATGACGAAGAAGATGATGCATCACTGCCACCACCTCGTCTACCAATTGAACTCATCAATTGTTTCTGAAGTGATGTGAAAAATTCAAGACGTCTTATTGTCTTATTATCATGACCAATTGATCTGGATCTATGGTGATGACACGTATCTTCAGAATCTTTTCGCTTGCCTCCAGGTTTGCAGCTAGATTCACCTTCATTTTGTGCATTATTCAATGAATTGTCACCAAGTATATCACCAAACCAACTTTGATCTGAACTTCGAACTAACTTACGATGTCCCCTCTCATTCCTTTGCAAATTTTTATCCATTCTTCCGTTTTCTCATTTTGTGCATTGTACTTGAAAAACATCCTAATTATTACAAATGAGCAGCATGAAAAAAGAATAAACTTTGTAATTAAAATGCAAACGAACAAAAAAAAAAGTAAAATGTAAAACTTTCTCTTGTTTGTGTATCCAAGTGTATTTTGTGTGTACTTGTCTTTTTTAAGGTTTCACGTAGTTGCATCTCAATGTAACAATTGATACTAATTGACACTCTTTTATTTTAATTTAAAACATGAATTTTGAAAATTAAATCGCATGAGATTGCTAATTTTTTTTTATCATTCAAACTTTACCATCATTTTCTTTACAGCGTGCAACCACAAGCCAGATTTCAAATTTCAAACAACAATAAAATCACATTGTCACAAAAAAAAGGGATCTTGTAGAATTCAAATCTGTAATTTTATTATACATTCGAAATACAACACAAAAAAAAATGAAGGCAAACTGTAATTAAATTAAATTTGTTATGAACTGACATTGTATCACATTTATATAAAATTCCCTGAGGCTTCATCTTATTCAAGTTAATATTAATTAGTTGAAGAAAAGAAATACTGTAAAGTAGATAAATCTAATATACGATGACCTTCCGTATATTGACGAAAAAAGAAAATGAGAAACCGTATATTGACGAAAAAAACATTCAAATTTAGCGTTTATTGACGAAAAATAGAAGTTCAAAAATTTATTAGAAATTTGAATAAAATTTATACATTGACAAACCTATTTTTGCTTTGAAATAAGTACTTATGTGAGAAACATTTAGAATGCTAATATTTAGAAATGAATTTAGTGATTAAAAATGAAAATATATGAATTTTTCTTTATTTTTTATTCAAAAACGTACATAATTTAATAGACGATTTCAGCGTATATTAACTTTAAAATGACCGTCTATTAAATTATCTACGTTTTTAATGCTTATTCAAATTTTTTCCGTTACATCGTATATTACAATTATCTACGTTACAGTACTCCAGAATACAAGGAAAAATTATGAATTTTTATTTTATTTTCAAAACAAACATAATTTCATTTGAAAAGTGCTTTTCCTAGCATGAACAATCCACCTGCAACAAGTCCAACCGTCATCCCAACAGTAGTAACGTCTTGTAAACGATATTCATCTGGAATTGGAACATCACATAACCAGAGTGACAAATCGTTACTAAAATCATTGCAGTTACGTCCAATCAGTTTGTACTCACTAAAATTATGTTACAAAAAAAAATTAAACACTGAATTACGATAAAACACGAATCTTACGAATATTTAGTTTTTCTTAACTGATGTGCATAATTCATTATTTCAGAGAGCATTTTTGACGTTACTCCCAGTAGTTCTTCTTTCGATGGAGGCGAAGAACCATCCTAGAAACAAAGCTTCTTTTGATTTGCAGATAAAAATTAAATTAACTTACTGCTGGTAAAGTATGAATTCCATTTTCATTGAATGAAAACACATATTTAAGACCTCCATCAAACTCAACACATATCGATGTGTGATCAAATATCGATACAATGCTATTTTCATCTTCAGAAGCTGGCTCAACCCATAAATAAACCCAATTAACTCTTGAAGTCATTTCAACTTTATTGTTTAAATATTTTAATAAATGCGTACTTAAATGTTTTCTTTAAATTGAATAACTGTTTAAATTGAACCAAAACGTTGCAAAAATAATCGAAAATTAAAATATTGATAAGATTAAATGTCTATTTTTAAGTGTTACTTCATATTATTTTTGTTAACAGTTAATTAATTGTATATACTGTATTTTTTTCTAGTATTTCATGGTATTAAAGCTTGTACGTGCTGAGTATGCAAGTGATTTGCCAGCTGTGTTAACACTCAACAGTGGATTTGATACTGAAGCACAACTTTTGTTCAAAATTTGTAGGATATCGTCTTTTAAGTTACCCCAATCTTGATTTTCTAATTCTTTCCAAAGTTCCGGATTAGATAATTCACCAAGTAAAGTCTTACAGAGTGTCAAAGCAAAATGAACTGG
Source organism: Culicoides sonorensis (assembly GCA_900002565.1). Classification (NCBI taxonomy): domain Eukaryota; kingdom Metazoa; phylum Arthropoda; class Insecta; order Diptera; family Ceratopogonidae; genus Culicoides; species Culicoides sonorensis. The sequence goes on along the minus strand of LN483443.1, from coordinate 199,132 downwards.
ATTTGATTTTTTTGCATCATATACAAGAAACTCGGCAACGTATAAATCAAAAGCAATCTTTGAAATTTTACCACAGACGTTAGACAGAGCTTTACCAAGGTTTACCCATCTCTCTGGACGACGAATTGTTTCCTTAAACACGATTAAATGAAAAAAAAATTAACAAAAATGGAAAAAGTTCATTTACTTTTGGATATGAAACCAATCCTTTTTGACTGTAAAAGTAAACTTGATCTTCTACACAAACAAGTGGTAAAGTATTTTTATTATCATTTATCGGCGCAAGCCACAACTGAACTTCACTCATCTTGATTATAAGTGATACTGATTGAAAGCAAATTTTTTTTCGTTTACTCATAAATTTGGTTACGTTTTACCGATAACAGCTGTTGATTGTATTGGTGACAAAATAATTATACTATATGTGCATCGCTCTTATACCACGTATAATGGATTTTTTAAAATAAATACATACTTAAAAGATTAGTAAAAGAAATAAAAAAAAAACAATTTAAGTGAATTCAAGTTATTTGTTGAAAAAGTTTTCTTCTCCTTCTTCTAATCTTTTTTTTTTATTTTAAATCGAAATAAATGAGAATCTAGGAAAAAAGGTAAAAGAGGTAAGAATAACAATCAAACTTTTTTAATCGAAACGAATCAATTTCATCTCCAAGTTATGAACATTAAATTTTAATTCTGTCAGACGCATGCAAAAAAAAAAGAAAGAAACTTTATCTTTTTCAGTAATCGAATGTTGACAAACATTGCTTTAGCGATGGTAAATGAGCAATAACTTTGTCTGTCTATGAACAGGAGGTCAAATCTCTCATCATAACAGTTTGAAGAGTTTCGTAAGATAGGCATTTTTATGTAGCACATTCAATAAAAACCAAAACCATGAATATTTGAGTGAGTGATAAAAACATGAACAACATCATAATAAAATGTTTTGTAGCATTTTAGTGTGAAATGACTAATTTTGGTCTTCATTGATATTTTATTTCACTAAACAAAGCAAATATTTTCTCGAGTTCATTACACAAATAAATAGAAGTGAAAATTTTGAAATAGACAACAAGCATTAAAAATTCATTTCATTATTTGCATTTAATAAAACAATCTCTCTTGGCACTCCCAAAAATCATTTTAAAATTGCATACATTGTTCAAATTTTATGTTATTAAAATTTATTCATGTTCATTTTCCAACATTATTATGTGAAAATTGTACAATGTCCCAATTTTCACTACAAAAATCAATATTAATGACCTCTTTTGTTGCTTTTTTATTGCATTAAACGAAGGTGTTCTTATGGTATATTTTTTGAGCACACGACAGATAACATCCGAATTGCATGCAAAAGTGCAATAATTAAACACAGAAATACCTTGATGTTTGACGATTATCTATTTTTAGAATTGTAATTTAAAAAGTTTTTGTAAGCTTTAACAACAAAAATTAACTTTTTCATAGGGTTTCCATGAAATTACAAATTCATGTAAGTTAATTTAAAGAAATTTGAACATAATAAGAAGAATTTGTTCTTTGAAATTGAGCAAGACAAGGAAATTCGAAAAATCATCACAAATAATGATAAAACTATGCAAAACTTATGCAAACTTGAGTTGGTTCAAAGTAACATAACTCATACTTCTACAAAATTCCTTATTAATAATAAATGCTGTAATAAAAAATAGACACTTTAATAAAGTAAGAAATAAAAATAATAAAATAGTTGCTATGTTACATTGATCATGCAATAAAACCTTTAAATTATTGATTTTCGTCTTCACTGGCTATGAAACAGAAATACGAGAAATTCTTATCATTAATTCAACTAGATTTATCTTACATCTTCACAATATACAGTAAACAGCTAAAATTCAAAGTAAAATTGTCTCAAAATTGTCCTCTCTTTAGTTAACAAATCACCAAAAGACGAAAAAAATCGCAAGAATCCTTGATAAGGCATATCGATTATAAGTTTACGTGACAAATTCACGATTTTGTACAAACCCAAAAAAAAATCTTTACAATAAATACAATAATGGTACATTTTCAGTTATTTATATCGTGCTTATTTTTTTTTTAAATGGCATACTTTTAACTTTATAAAAGTAAAATTTAGATTTGTAACAATAAAAATAAAGACACTCCACTTCATTGACTAACATTATCATAAAAATTTACATTTAAAGTGAATGAAAAAGAAGAAACATGTTTAACTTTAAAATAAAAGGAAATTTGTGGTAAAATGTTATGTGCTAAACTGTAAACTTATTTCAAATGCTTATCATAAAAGGATCACATATGATTGTGGATTGTTTTTGTGGTTCATAACAAATATTTTCATTTTAAAGAGTTTGTTTGAATTAATTTTTGAATTTTCAAACCACGCTTACACACTGACAAAAACACAATGAATCAATATTTAATTTTATCTTAATTTTGCACTAATTCTTTTAACAATAATTTCGTCACAAATCGCTTTCATGTAAATACGAATTTAACCATATTTTACAAAAATATTCGTCTAATCCTTATTTCTATTTTAGGAAAACAAAAAAAAGAGAGTGGTAACAGTACACACAGACATTGAATATTAAAATAGAAGCCGTTTATTATTCACAAAAAGCACAAATGCAAATAAATTGTGGCTCTGTTTCGTGTTTGTGTATATTTGAAATGAAATGGATCCGGCAAAATCATTTATTTACAAAACTGATCCCACACTGTTCGATGATTAAGTCAGAATTCATTTTCAAAATAAATGTGGATGTTCCCTGTGGTAAAATTTCGTGTAAAAATTATGTAATGAGCTTCATGTTGAAAATAGCATCCATATACAATAAAAGGATGTGTAAGAAGCAATCGGTTTTTTTCCTAAGTGTAGTGCACGGAAGCTCAGTGCTCACACTTCGACCTAGAAGATCTTTTATGCTTCTCCTTATGAAGGGATATTCATACATCCAGTTCGTCAAAAAATTTAAAGATTACTCTTGGATCTGTGTTAACTACAGTCCAAGAAAATGGAAAGTCCTCCCTGAAGTAGCGAATCCTTACTCTAGCCAATGCTTCACACTCACAGAAGATGTGCTTTGATGTTTCATCCTCTTCTAGGCAAAGCCTTCAGGTGCTTGAATCACTCTTCCCTATATTTTTAAGATGACTGCGCAAAAGGCAGTGTCCTGTTACACTCTAAGTTGAAAACGCCCAGCAGGCCACCCCGCACAATATGCATAGACTAAAAGAGCGCCCATAATACTCGAATTCTTGTTCCCAATTCACTGGAAATGCCATAAAAATTTCATTCATTAACTGTCCTGTAAGCGTCAATCAAAGATCTTCGTCTGCGGACCAAGTCACTTTGTACTGCAGCTTTCAGTATAGGATACTCGTCAGTTTTGTCTAATTGGCAAATGACTTAAAAGCAATCCATGTAAGGATAATTTAAAGTAAATGAGGGAAAAGAAATCAGGCACCATCATGTAAAAACCAAATATTTCACTACAACAGGGTTAGCAGATTTGGTAATTACTAAAATTTTGACGTTTATTTGACATTAAATACAAATGTTTAGTCATATTTTGTGTTAATATTTCAGCTAACTTTAATTTCCTCTCTTGCTAAATGATATATTTATTTTTCATTCAGTATTTGAATATCACTTAGATTTCCTCCAAAAATTATCTATACAAAGACATACACATTAAAAGCATTAACTCACTTTTCTTTCCCATTTAAGATACAATTTAATATTATTCGAATCTGTTCGTTTTCCCTTATTGACTTTAACTTGATTTATATACACGCGTCACACGTATGAATATTCAAACGCAAGTCAACCGAATATAAATTATGCGAGTAGCTTATTAATGGGTGATAGATGTGTATTTTCAGAAGTATATCATTTTCTTATTTTCCCATTTTAGTTTGTCTGTTACTTCTCTTCACCTTTATTGAATAAACGTTCTCTTGAGTTTAGATAAGCTACTTTTGGTATTATACTAGCTCAGCTTTTCCCTTCTTATATTTTATGTCAATTTTTGTATAACATTCTGTTTATCATTCAGAGAAATCATTTTTTTCGTTTTGAAATTTTATCGAGTAGACAAACACGATAAAACGAGGTAACCGTGTGTGGGAACAGAGCTATTTATTATTTCACTTTTTTTTTGGTGGGTTTTTGTTTGAATAAAAAATAACGTTAAAGTAAAATTATTTTAAACATATTTTTTTTTGCCTTGATTATGTTTTAAGGCTTCAGGTTGTTGATGACATTTCCTTTAGATTTGTGTTTTGTCATGTTTATTTTTCATTTTTTTTTATTTTGTAAGCGGAAGAAGCAATTTATATATTTTTTTATTTTTAGAAGATACCAACAAAAAAGTACATATTTAATGATTATTTTATACAAAAGTAAATCGTTTTACCCAACACAGGGGTACAATCTCAATGTAATATGTTATTCTAATTTTAATTGTAGTCGTGTTTGCTTTTGTGAAGCAAATGATGATGACAGATTTGACAAAGAAAAAGATATTTTTCATTTCAAAATAATTTAATCTTTTTAATTTGCACAGGAGGATTATTTAATATATTTTTTTTCCTTTACTTTACAAATTCAAATCATGTTTGTTTATTTATTGTTGTGAATTAAACACTTTACGACTTGGTGCAAATGAAATGAGATTTTACTTTTTGCTTTTGAATGTTATAAAAAATTTTAGTGTAATCTTTTATTTTCGTGTTATATCTTTTAATTTAATTTAATTCTGTAATCATACAAAATGATGACCATCGTTCATTTCTTGGTAATATAATTTTCATTTTGACGGTTTTTTTTTGTTTTATTTAAGATTAAGATGAGGGAAGAAAAATATCAATCAAATAAATGTTATTATTAATAAAAGGTTTCGTCTTCTTGAAATTACTTTGTGCATAAAATATAAATAAAAAATGAGAATTAATGTACAACTTTTATTATTAAGTTATTATTTTTGTTCTTTCATATATCAAAGGTAAATTATTTTCGTTACAACCACTGTCAATCCCAAAATTAACTTAGCAAAACTTAAAATAATGTAAGAAAAAAGTTAATCATAAAATACATTATCCTTTTATAACTTCAAACGCTTTTTAATAAGTATTTTTAGAATCCATTTTTTATTATACTTTGTCGTGCCATTTCCTTAAATGTTTTCTTTGAACATTCTTTTTTTGTTGGTTCCATTCATTTGGTTCAACATAAATACGTGACTTCTATATGAAACGTTATTCAGTAATAATATTAATAATAATAATTTTTTTTTTACATATTATTTTCTTCTTTTTCTTTATTTTCTGCTCAAAATCTGTTCATATTTTACTTATCAAGTGTATATTTATTTAAAAAAATAATCATATTTCTAAAAATAGAATATTGCCAATGAATTAAGGATGAATGTAAGGAAAAGTAAATCAAGTGAGACGAATTATTCATCTTATATATCGTATTTTTTTCCTTTCAAATCTATTATTAATAAGAATGATACGAATCTTATTAAATAATCAAGTTGATACTTTTTTCGTTTCTCTTCCTATGCTTTGTTTTTATTCTTAATAATAATAATTCTGAAAAAAGGGGGAGAAAATTATCACTTTTTACACAAGATGAAAACCTGATGATTTTTATCCAAATTAACAGGTAACGCTTTAAAAATTGCATTCATCAAAAACCCTGTAAGCGTTAATTAAAGATCTCCATCTCCGGACCAAGTTGATTTGACTGCGGGGCGTTTTCAACTTACAGTGTAAAGAAATTAAATCAGATTAAAAAAAAAACATATACTTGTTTCCAATAATCGCAATGTGTAAAACCAAAATTTCAAATTATTGTTAAGAAAAAGACTAAAATGATCATGTTCATCATTCAAAACTAATTATTTATCATAAGCTTTTCATAAAACTTTTCATATAATCTTTCAATGATCCTCGAAAATGAAAGTATCATATTTGTTCTTTTTTTTGTACATTTTATTGATTCGTACTTGGAATTGTTTTCATATAAAACTTTGTTTTTAAACAAAATTGATTATTTTTACCATTATTTTCATAACACGATAAATATTTTATGAAAAATAATCTGTAAAATAAAATAAAATGATGATGAAAATGATAACAATAAAATTGCGATGACATTGAAATAAAAATTGAAATTAATTATACACTTGCGGCTTTTGTTCGTCATAAAATCATTATTTTATATTATTCAATGAGTCAATGCTGAGTTAAAAATTCAATTCAATTCAATTGAAAACAAAAAAGGAGAGAAAAAAACATTATCATCGTTGAACTTTTTTTTTTATTATTATGAATTCAGTTTGTAAAGTATGTCGCTTCAATAATTGGGTCTAGAAATGAGGATTAATTTATTATTAAAAGTCACAAATACTTTTCATAGTAAAACTTTTAATACTTTTTTTTTTTAATTCAAGATTATAAGATGACTTTTAAATGGAAAGAAATATAATGACAAATAATGGCCCCATTTTCACTTAATTGAATTGAAATATGAGGATTATTCATAAAGTAATTGTAGTATTATGCAAATCAAGGATAGTCTATTGAAATGCGAGAAGTGATGTTTCATGTTAAAGGCTAACTCATTTTTATTTTTTGTTTAATATTTTTTCAACTTATTAAAGACGAATAATCTAATAATCACGAATGTTGCCTATGAGACGACGAGAGAACTTGAGATACACATCATTTCACGGAAAAATAAATTTGATATGTGATCTGGCACATGATGGAAGCAGTAATCCTAGTACACATTATCTACTCAATAAAAAAACATGGTGATCCACATCAATATTTTTGATATGAAATTTGCTATACGGTTTCGTGGAAATGATTCATTTTGATTTAAAAACGTGTTTTTTCTTTTATGTAGACGGTGTATACGTACTTCCGATGCCCTTGAATAGAATGTGCTAACCCAATTTAATTTAATGAAAACGCAATCCCTAATACAGTTTTAGGTTAATGGTCCCTATTTTCATGATTACGTTCATCATCACCACAAGGATTACCCTTCTTCCTTTCTTTCATTTACTTTTCACTTTTTACCATATACATCAAAACATGATGTTTGTAGTAAAATTTCATTATACATTCTATTCAATTTACTTTGCCTTGATATAATCACACCACATAAAAAACGAATACTTTTATCAATTTAGCTGACCATAAAAATGCTAAAAATACGCAAAGTTACAAAATCACCTTAGTGTAAAAGTATTTGTTAATATAGTGTTTGCACAGAGTACACAACATAATGTTTGTTTTACATGCTTCATTTATGTTTCAAGCTTTCTCATAATACAATAAGGGAATTTGTGTCCATTTTATCCAGTTTATTTTCTGTTATTTATGTTTCTCGTATTTAAAACTATATCATTCAATTTAAATGAAAAACTTTAACACATTAACCACCGCTGGTCGATTATTGGTTGACGTTTGAGACGGATTTCGCCTAGAAGTTCTCAAAATATTTTTTTTAAATTTTCAATGCAAGTAATTAGAATTGTTTGAAGGATTTCGGATCAGTTATTTTGACTTTTTCGATTATCACAAGAAAATTATTAGCAGAAATAAGACGAAAAGGCATGCAATTTCTTCCTCTTCGTACAAGAATTCTGTACGAATTTCTTTGACATTATACGACACTTTTAACTAGTTCTCCTGTAACATTTTTGTATGAAATTCAAAATTTTCATCGAAACGAAAAGTATTCACTTTTCAACAAAGAACAAATCCTAGAAGAAAGTTTTGCTCTAAACTCAATATTTCAAAGAGAGGCGATTAATAGGTTAAATTTTTATAATAGTTGATTGAAAAGCCCAATTTTACCATTCATTTTAAACAAATCCATCATAAAAATTGACAGAACTAATTGCACGTGTTTTCAATAATATAATTGGCATGCCTCTTAGTTAGATTTTAATTTCATATCATAACAAGAATGAAAAAAACAAAAACAATCAAGAATTTTCCTTCATTTAGGTTTTCATTTGATTAAATTTCAATAATGTTCTGTTTTCATTTCAATTTATTCAACAGTATTTATTTACAAAATTATCTTTGCAAAATAAGGAGAACAAAAAAATATCAGTATCGAAACATTTATATGGTTTTATTTTGCTTTAATGCAAACAAATTTAATAATGGGCTTGCAAATAACAATAAAGAAAAATCAAATAATCCATATCCATCACACATATAAAAAAGCACACACACATAAAATACTAATAAAGTGAGTTTTTTTTGATTTAATATAATTTTTTGGATAAAATTTTTTTTGAAGTCATGTCATTGTGTATCATTTTCCATGTAATAAAATAAATAAAAAACATGAAAACAATCTGTTTTTTATGTATAAAATTATTTAAACAAATAAATTAAAGAAATCGATATTCGTAATTTAAATCTAATTTGACTTTTTTCCATGATGATGTTGATGAACTTGAACTTGTTTCTAACTGTATGTGTATGTTTTTTTGTGTATTTTAATTAAATTATGAAATCATATATGAATTAGATCATAACTTACACAATATAAATAAAGGACTGCCATTCGTTTATTTTTTTTGCTTTTATTTATTAATATTCATATCCGTTATTAGTTCAATTAGCATTATTAAGTTTATGTATTTCATTGCATACATGAGTTATAATGAATTTTTTATGTTTATTTTGTTTACTCAACATTTGTAATTCAATACTTTAAGTTGATTTTAATGATAATGAGTTGTTGTTGATGTGCATTAATGATGAAAAATTGTGAGCATATTACATTCAAAACAAAATATTTGTTTACTTTTGTTTACAATAACATTCACTTTTCCGAGAATTTTCATGATAATAATAATAATAATAATAATAATAATAATAAAGGATTTGTTACATTTCAACTTTTTTTTTTTAATCTTTTTATTTTGAATTTCACTTCAATTTTTAATTTCCATTGAACTCTTTTAAATTTTTTAGATTTTAATTAAGAATTTTATTTTTTATTTATTTTTGATTTTTATCACATTTTTTTATGTTCGAAAAATATTTTTGATATCTCGTTGCTTCTCGTTCTTCATTTTAATAATTTTTATTTTAATTTAACTATTTATTGAATCCTAAAATAAAAACTTTGCAAATAAATTTTCCTTTCAATATTTTTTTTTTGTATTTTATTTTTTTTTATTTAATTTTCTTTATATAACCTTTTTTGTATTAATAATTATAATAATTTATTTATTTTTTTTTGTATTATTAATATTAAACATGCACGACAGATATACAGGACATTTTTTGTTTTAAATTAAGTTAAAATTTATTCATATTGTAAGTTTGTTTTTGTATTTTCTTTTTTCTTTTAAGGATATCTTTCGCGGTAAACGGCCCAAGCTGAACTGAGCAACTAGACGATAATGTTGCAAGTTTTTGAATGAAAATTTTGCCGTCTCAAAGATATACACAAATATAGTATTACCAGACAGTCCTACATTGAACAACATATTGAACATGTGATTATATTAAAATATTAACGAAAATTTTCCTTGTCACGTATATAAAAAATAAAATGTATGTGAGAGAGAGAAAATCAGCTGTTTTTCCATGTCTCTCATTCATATCATACATTTCCTTTGAACAGCGCGTATTCTACTATGAAAAAAGGGGAAAATTTCAATAGACATAAGAAAAACATTTCGTTATTTGTAGGATTTTTATGTTTTGCAATCACGTTTTTAAATATAAAGCTATATGTAGGCGTGTAAGTATGATGAGTGTACTAATAATGATTGAGTTTAAGTGTAATAAGTAGCCTTTATCGACGATGTAGAAGTTGTGAAATAATCGTTATGTTTAACATTAGTCACAAACTTTATCCTACATTATGAATTATGGGTAATGTCTGTTCGTTTCTTGTTATATTATGGTTAAAAGTGGTATGAAAGTAAATAAACAACTCAAACGACTAGTGACATTTAATGACAAATTCAATACAATATTAATCATAAGATGAACTTTTAGGCTTTTTTTATTATTTATTGTTATTCTTACTTTTGTAAATAAAAAAAAATTAAAGAGACAACAACAATTTAAATGTAAAAGAGTCTCATTAAAAATTTCTGTTCTAATAAAGCCCATTACTCTTCACTGGAAATTAGTATCAAACATGCATTCTTATCTCTGTTCGTGTTAAATAATGTAAGTCTTAAATTTCATGTAATATGCATTGCATAACAGAGGAATTTGTTTTATTCACATAGTAATTTATGTTTAAATGATATTAGCTTACTAACAGTATTATTTAAAATTTCTTGGCACACTGAAAATTGTTCACATTTACTCGAACAAGTGTAGGCAGAACAATTTTGATTACATTAACACCTTAATTAAAAGTACTTGAGAAAAATATATGGTCTAGATATAAATTTTAATTCAATTTAAACAATAAAATTACCATTCTCGTACCAAAACTTTTACACAAAAAAAAACATATGGAAATAATCCCATAATTTATACCCTTACTTTTAATTGCATTTCAAGATTTTTGTGAACATACATTTGGTATTATTAGAAAATCTAGTAGATGAAAATTGAATTTACAATAACATATTATGCTATTTTGTTAGGCTTATAAGAAAACTAAGTGAAATATGTTTAAATTTCACTCGTATTACGATTTAAAGCTGTTTTTTTTTTTTATTTTTTGTGGGTTGTAACATAAATGCTCGATTTATTTCATAAATTATGTCGAGTGAGTCCTTTCACCAACTTGGATTATTCACTTAATTTTATATTTGGAGGATAAAAAGTGGAAAATCCTTCTTACTCGACTTTTTACTTGGTTTTATTCCTTTGATACAGTACATTAACTTTCCCAAAGCTTTCATTTTTTATTACGACTTAAATGCTTCCTACATACATGAATGTAAAAAAAATATAAACTGAATGCGAAGCACATTTTGTGGCTTTCATATGAAGTTTGTGTTGTAACCATTCGTTTTAAATGAGTAAAAGTGGTTTTTAAATGTATAATTTAAAAGTTAACAAAAAAATGTGCTGTACTCTTTAAGCAGAAAAGTCTTGGAGAATTTCCTTAATGGAGTATCAGAGCACATTTAATGAATTTAGTCGTACACTCTCATCCCAAAGTCAGTAGGGCACCATTGAGAGACCAGTGGGAAAGGGTGTTCCCACTGGCACCCCACTGGTTTTGGGTTGAGAATGTAAATCATTAAAAAAATCTATTGAAATATGACATGGACTCGACTCAAATACAAAATTTCCTCTCAAAACACTTCCGATGACTCACAAATATTCAAAATCGCTTAGAAAAACTTTTGAAAGTAACCAATATTTGTTGGCCACTTTCCAAATACTTTCCTTTTATTTCCTCCATAAACAAACATGATAAAATCCATTCCAAATAAAAAAAATAACAGCGTATCACATTTCACTGTAACATTCGTATCAATATTCTTTTTTTTCCTATTACATTACCATACCACACAATCATATTTTTATATATAAAATTATTTTACGAATATTTCTGCTGAAAAATACATATTATTTTACAGTAAAAATATAGACAATAACAAAATACTTGAATGGAAAATCCAAAAGCATTCGATTTCCCATAACGATTCAATGAATGCATACAAAAAAAGTATTATATTAACTTACAAATTTGAAATTGTATTATTGCATTATACCCTTAAATTACACTGACTGAGTGTTTGCCGTTGCTTTGCTTTGCTTGACGTAATAATATAAAATTATATTTAATGTTATAAAAATCCCCTTTTGATAGGTGCATAAATTTTATATCAAGGGTTTTCTTTTGTTTTTAAAAATTTAATTTCATTTTAAGGGACCAGTTTGGTGTCTCATGACATTATTCAATGGAAAAATTACTAAAAGGTGATTTAAATTTCAAATTTCTGTTTACATGAAACGAAAGACAACATAAAACAAAATATTGAAATGGAAATATCCAAAAAATGGTTTGCATTGCTTTTGACATGTCTCGTGATAGACATGTGCATGGCATTTTATTTTCAGTTGAAATTTTCTTATTTAGACAAATAAAAATGAGATCGTGAGAGGAAAACAAAAGAAAAAACAAAAGAGTAGCAGTCTTATTGAAGGTTAGTACGGCTGGATTTGCTATTTGATTTATGATATTTTTTTCTTTCACTTCTAACAGAATTCGGGACAAACAAAGATATTTTTAGTATTCAAGGTCTGAATTTTAATTTTATTTATTCGAATAAGAAAATCAATATTTAAGACAACGTGATATAAAGAACATGTGAAATGAGCTTGCAATGTTAATATTGTGATCAATTAAACTCAAAGTGACAACAAATTTCTTATCAAATCCTTAACTGTTTCAAATCCTTCTAGATATTTAATGTCCATTTCATTCTACATAGTAAAATTATGTAATATTTTTCCATCGAAAAACAATCAGCATGTTAAATCACGTAAAACCAATATAATAAAATTGTACATGTGAGTAAATGAATACAAAATTTATTAAGATTGATGAGGGATGTGTGAATCTAGCACGTTCATATTCATTTGTTTAAGGTCTTAAGTGGTAAATTATTTTGTATAGAAAAAGGAAAATAATCACATTGTGCTTTTTATGTAGTGATACTTTGAAATTGCTTTCAAATATTAGACACATGTCCGATGAGTAAAATTAAATTATTATGAACATTCGGTTTATAAATACTTCGGTTAATAAAAGTTATAATGACAAGGCGTCTCCATCAATTTTTAGTTTAAAAAAACATGAAATCTTAAATTTTTGTTTAAATGACATGCTTCTTTTTAAGGTAATTTGTTTGCACATATTTTCCTTTCATTTCTTTTCATTTATGATGTGCATACAAATTAGAAAACTTTGCAAAGATTTTTAAAACAATATAAGGAGAAAACGTTCGTAATGCTAATTTATTAGGAAAAGTATGATAAATGTAAGAAAATAAAAAAAATTAAACCGCATATGTTTCTATTTTCTGCAAACACAAAATGATTTTAATGAAATTTAATTTCAAAAGTTCTAGTTTCGACACGTCATTCGTCTTCTATAGTTGAATACATTTCTTTTCTTTTAATAATGCAGATGCTGTTCCCTTATTGTTATTAAATGAAAATAATTTAGTTTAATTTCATGGTGTTTTCACACCTGAATAGAAAATGTATGGGTTCTTTTTTTTTAAATAAAATAAAATAAAATGAGAAGAAAAAAGGGAGGAAAAACTTTTTAAACTGATTGTAGACAGGTAAAATGTGTTGTTTGTGTCATCAGACAAGTGACGATCATTAATCTTCTTCTTTTCTAGTTGTGCTTATTCGTAGCTTGCTTCATGTTGAAAACAACTGTTTGATAATAACTTTGTGTTTTTTTTTTATTGAAAAAAGAAAAGAATGAATCTATTAGAATTCCAAATCAAATCAAATTCAATTCTAAAAATAGAATCATTGAAAAAAAAAATACGAACAAAACGATGGTGTAAGTATTTATTGAAAGTAAGGAATGCTAATTGTTTGTCGGTGACTGAAAATAATTGTCAGAGATTGGTTTGAAAATTAAAATTTTATGATAATGCTTGAATCTGGGATACAGTTTTCATTTATAGCTGAAAAACTGAAGAAGCCACAATTCAATTAAAATAAAAATAATTTGCAAATTTTTCTTTTTTCTTGCAATTTCAAATAAAAAAAAAAAATCAAAAGTTCCTCATGTTTTTCAAGGCAAACCTATGATAGATTTAATTTTAATTGTAATCTTACTTACACTGTAAATTGAAAACGCTCCGCAGTACAAATTGACTTCGTCCGTATACTGAAAGCTGAAAAACGCCTTGCCTTCAAAGTGACTTGGTGCGTAGACGGAGATCTTTGATTGACGCTTACAGGACAGTTAATGAATGCAATTTTTATCGCATTTCCTGTCAATTTTGGATAAAAAATTCGAATATTATGCGCACTCTTTTGTTCTATTCATATAATACGGGGTTGTTTGCGGGGCGTTTTCAATTTTCAGTGTAGCTTAAATTATATTGAAATCCAGTACGAAAGAATCACGACAAAAGAATTCAACTTAATGTATTTTAACAGTATTGTTATACAAAAATTGACCCACTTTTCGAAGAATTTAACATGAGTTCACTTACACAACAATTTTCCCTAAAAAAATATACTATAAGAGTGATTTTGTTATCATTCTTACACACAAAAAAAAATACATACACACACACAAATGCCTAAAAATACTAAAGCAACATAACCGAAATTGTGAAATCAAAAATAAACATGAAAAAATTATATTATTCATACCTTTCTACATACACCTTAACATAAATCGCCTTATCTTATCTTATCTTGAATTATTTTTTTTTAAATGTATCATATAAGAATGCCTGAAAATTAATAGAAATTATCTTTATGCTTTTAAATACTTATCACAATAATTCATATATTACAATCGTGTACATTGAAAAAAAAAACGATATCTTATCAACAAATAAAAATAATTTCGGAAAAAAACACTTCGTTAACCGTGTAATCATTTTCACTTGTTAGTCATAGCAGTTGTTGACTAGAAGCTTGGTTAAATTTTTTGAAATTTATATATAAAAAAAAAATCTTTTCAAAGAGGAAGTAAAACTTTTGGCATCATTTGTTTAAACACGAAACTAATAATAATAATTAAAGATTGAAGAAAAGATTATCAACGATTAAGAATCATTATTATTAATATTTTTTGGAATTTAGTATTACTTTTGAAAGTAAGGAGCACAATACAAGGAAATATAATATAAGGAAAAATGGTATCAGCAGAAACAATTGCCTCAATTTTTATTAAAGTACTCAAATTGGTACGTATAATTTCATGATTCTATTGTCTTCAAAGTGTTTCTTTAATTGTAATTTCATGGAACGTTAACATTAAAACACACGTGGAATTGATTTCAAGTGAAAATTATACTAAAAGTGTATTAACTTGAATGAAAATTATTTAAAAAATAATAGATTTGTCTGAATTTCTTTGTTATAAATGACTGACAAGAAAAATTTTCATGTGAAATTCGCATAAATGAATGTCTATTTTTGGTGAGTCATTAAATCATAGGGAGTTTTATTTGAAAGCCACACCCGTATTTCATTGATTTCAAACAAAAAAAAAATGCTTAAATGTAATTAAATTTTTTTCTTTCATATAAACATTTTTTTGTAAAAATCTCATTCAATCATTAAGGATTCGGATTAAAAATAGACTTAATGAGGATATTAATTGAAATTCAAGCACATAATAAATAAAGTAGTAAAAACAGGTTCAACGCAGAAAATGTTGTTGAAAGAAATAATTAATCAATAATTAAAGTATGATATCAAACTGATAAGATAAAATACCCACACACACACATAGACTGATAATTATTTTCATATGTGTCACATATTTACACAAACACTTCATCGCGTTCCTTGATGATCGTTTAGATTTTAAATGATAATTATCATACTAATGATAATAATGATGATGATGCCAATATGAAAATATGAATTTTAAAGTAGTATTGGTAGACTTGAGTCATGTTTCTTAGAATAAAGTAGAATAATGAAATTTGGATTATAAAATCGATTTTGTGTAATTTGTGTCATCATTTACAATGATTAAGAACATCAATTCAATAATTAATTACCACTTGTGTAAACGGAAACTTGGGAAATTGTTTTAATGCTAATGAGTTAAATTACAAGTCTTTTGATCTTGAATGAAAATTTCTCTTTCATCTTTGATTTATGGTTTATAATTGAAGACAAATAATAAAGTTTGATTTAGTCAATCACTGGAAAATTTGATACAAATTTCAATGTAACATTATTTTATTTCAAGAAACAGTGAAAATTTGTTACAAGAAAAAGAGTTACAATATTTCATAGTAATAACAAGCCCTTATTATTACATTTAGATGACATTTATGGGTCGTAGTCATATTATTTGGCAATAAACATATTTTATTTCTTTATCTTTCATTTTTCATTGTATATATATTTTTGGTCGATTACGAATAACATAAAATGATTAGAAAACAAGAAAAGCAGAAGAGAGAAAAAAAAACAAAGAAATTTTTCTGATAAAGAAAGAAAAACTTCTTTATATCTAAAATACCTTGAACGATTATGTCATCTCCTTTTTTGGACTTTCCCATAGTAATCATCTTATAGTTTTCATTTGTACTTGAATGTTCAATGACCTATTTTCATTTAAAATCGATGAAATTCTTACTTTTTTTTTTAATTGAGCTCAAATTTGGTCTATCTGAGATTTATAGAAAAAGAAATATGGTCGACATTATGATCAGAGTTTAATATCTTAATCCAGTTAAATGAAAAATGAAAATAAAATTATTTCATTTTAATCCTTATCTTATTAAGGTTTAAATGTTTATTCCGTCTTTTAACCCAATTATCATTAATTTTTCTTAATTAAACAACTTGTTGCATCATGAAATGAAAATAAATCTTAAACATGGAAGATGACAAATAACTAATGTTTATAATTTTTCATAATAAAATTATAATCCATTTTCTTTGAACGTCATTCATCGTTTACGTTTGCACTGAGAAAATTGAAAAAAAATATAATCCCCATCATTTATTTTTATAATTATAAAAATTTATTTAGTGCAAACGCCTGGTTTTTTGTTAAATTTAAGGAGAAATTCAATTATAAAAACTTCTAAATTTTATAGGAAAAGTTTCAAATACCTTAAACTTTTAAGTTTTCAATATATTTTGAATTTCAGTTAAATTATTATAATAGCATGGAAAATAATCCTGCCTTACATTTATATATAAAAAGATAAAAGATCTTAAAGTTTAAAAACAATGTTTATTAAAATGAAAATTTGTAAGTGCATTTCCCAAGGTGCTCATTGATGCAAATTTTATCACTGAAAGTCGTTTCATTTTATTTTTCCATAACATCTTCAACTAACGTCATCAAATTGTTCAAGTGTAAAAAAAATCATGTGTGAAGATTTTTTTTTCCTTTAAATAATTGTAAAACTAGTAAAGTGTTATTTCTTCATTTATTTCGTTGAAAGAAATTTTTGAAACAATTTTTTTTTATTTATATAAATGAATAACATATTTGATTTGAGAGATATTTATGATAATTGAAGAGGTTGATCGTGATTGTTCGTTTTATTAAAAAAAAAATATGTTTTGCACTGAAAATTATGAAAATGTTGAATGAAAATATTCGAGATAAAATCAATAACTCTCTTATTTGTGTTTTCCTTTCGACTTTGTGTGACGTTGCGTTGTGTCATGAATAGAAAATATAAAATATTTGAGCTATATAAAAAACATAAATGCCAAATGAAATGTTTGTGTAAAAGTTTTTGTCTGTTTTAAGTCTTCTTAACAAAATACCACTTTATGTATTTACATGTTTTTATAACATTTACGTGAGTTTTTGTCGCTATTTTTAGCATAAACTATTATTTTTGTGCACAAATACACGATTTTTTACTTTATATTTAACTTTTTCCCAACTCATTTTATTTGACTTCATTTTGATGAATATTTTAAAGTACTTTTTCTTCTGTTAGCAGAAGATAACCATGTAGAAATTTCTTAAATGTAAACAAACAGAGTAACATAATTCAATTAATTAATACATTTATCCTTATCATTAAGATTGCCTATCCATATAATAATAATTATTATTATTATTATTATTATTATGATTCCGTGTCACCTACATCCAATCTCATATTATTTTACATTAATTTATAAACCAAAATTCAAATAATTGATGTGGTGATGGTTTTTGGGGTATTCTGATAAATTATCGACATGTACATTTATTATTTAATATATACTAATATGGGGAAAGAGACATGAGATTAATTGGCATGTCTGTCGTTTGTCAATGTGTGTGTTTGTGTCTATGTAAGTGGGATTGGCAGGATATTGACACCATCACTACCAGTTGTCTGTATAAAATCATATCAGTATTTATCGTTATTTTGGGTAAAAATATTTAGCAAAAAGATTTTATTTCTCATATTAGTCACATTAATAATAGAAATAGGATATAAGGATAAGGAAAATACGTTAATATTTGATAAAATTGACCTGATTACACATGAAATGAATCTATGTATTATGTGCTTGAGGGTTAAATGAAATGAGATTACGAAAGTAAAAAATAACTTTTTTTTTTGTTATTCTCTTCTGAGACTTTTGTATTGTGTTAACATAAATTTGGGTCAACTAACTTTTAATGTTGTATTTAAAAATCTATCCGAAAAAATATTCAAGTAAAACGCTTACATTTTTAATGTGTATTTTTTCCCCAAAACACCATCCTAAGTATAGAAAAAACAAAACAAAAAATAAAAATCACATTTTCAGTAATCGAACCTTCAAAAAAAAAAGCGGTAATTGATTTTTGTTGTTCCATCAGTTTGACTGTTTACAGATTCTAATGTAATTTCATAGAAAACAATATCCTTTTATCATTTCACATCCTTTTACTTTTGCAAACATTATAAATCAAGGGGTTATCAAAAAGTAACTTTTTTTCGGTGCTACGTATCATTTGAAAAATCAAGTCAAGTGGAATCACCTGAACTTTTATTAGATTATTGACCCAATACAAGATCAAAACCTGAAATTATTGTGTTTTATTTGAATACATTGACACTCAAACCCTTTTTTTATTTGAAGAATGTAAATTGATATTTTTTTTTTCCATTGTAACACTGCTCTTTTTTATTCGGTTTTATTTCATTTCATTCATTTTTATCATATTTTGAAGAGGAAATGCAAAATGAGAGACTTTTCAAACAATTTCCAATTCATTTCATTTCATTTTGTTTTTTTTTCATCATGATTTCCGGATTAAAAGTATTTTGTTTAAATCAGTTCCTTTAGAATTTGGTATAATGATAGAAGTTAAAGTTCACTGCCACAAAAATGAATTTAAAATAAAATAAAAATAAACTTTTACTAAAAAAAAAATACATTTTTTTTAATATTCTAGGTACTTAATCTTGTCATTTTGATACTTTATCGTACTGGTTACGCTGGTGACTTTTTGGGTGTCGGTGGGACATGGAATTTGAATGAAGAAAAGAGTCCAGATGCGGAAATTGTAGCATCTGGTGTTTTTGTTGGATATATAATTTATACTGGATGTCATTTACTCGCATTTGGGTTTGGAACGACAAAACATAAGAGGTAAAGATACAACAAAAAAAAATCATTATTTTTATGAACAATACAAGAAAGTTTTATACCATAAACGAAAGTGAAGTACATAAAATTTTGATGATGCAAACCTATCAAATTTTATGCTTTCATTCATAAAATTAAACAAAATACAACGAGATTTTTTTACTCAGAATCGTAATTGTACACATTCCTCGTATATACATTTTTATTATTATCATATTTTTTTCTTAACAGAGAACTGTCTGACACAATCATGAATGTTGTTGGAACAATAATGTGGTTGAGTGTTGGTGGAGTTGCCTTGCACTATTGGGCCGGTTACATGCCAGATCATGATTTTATTCATATCATAACAGAACGTGCAGTAAGACCACTTTATTTTTTCAAATTAAAAGTTTTAACCTCAAACTATAAAAACATTTATTTTCTAGGTTGGTATTGCATTGGGCTGTTTATGTGTGGTCGAAGGTGCCTTGTATCTGATAGACACGGTTTTGGCTTTCCTTCATTTTGCTAAAAATTGACAGAAAAAAGATTTATAACATATTTTTTTTATATTCATCATAGCACACCATTTGTTCTTTTTAAAAAAAAAAAAACTGAAAAAGTAATTTAAATCAAATAAAACTTATTATTTTTTCTTAATTAAGTTCTTAGAAAGTAATTATAATACTTCCTGAATAGTTTAAATAGGAAGACACTAAAAAAGTGTTCACAAAATCATCGAAATAAATCAAATTCAATGTAAAATTAACGGACATCCTATTAAATTTTTCTTCATCATAATAGTTTAATTGTAGATAACGAGAAAAAAACAATAAAAAAAAATAAAAATAAATAAAATATTCACTTTTATGGTAACCACATAAATGAACACTCATTTAAACTCAAATCAAATGAAAGAAGATGTTCAATTTGAAATATCTGCACTTGAGATGGTCGATTTTGAGTGAGTGAGCACAGACTTGGTCATAAATTAAACGACTATAAAAAAAAGTTTAAATTCATCATTATTATGTTCATATTTCTCTTCTCAAAGACTAGAAGACAGATGTTACGAGCATAATTTATATTTTTATATAGAAGCGTATGAAAATTTAATGTAAGCATTTAAAAACTAATTTTATGATGAATAAGGGATTTGTAAAAAGTGTCTTTATACATGCCATGTTTTGAAGTGGCATTCAAATTTTATGTGTTGAAATGATTTTTTTTTTGGTATCAATGCAACTGGAAATTAACCATAAATTTGAAGTGACCTAACTGTCTTGATAAGAATGAAATTAATGAGTGTATTAATTTCAAACATTTTATTGATTGAAATCTAATCTTATCAAGTTTTTTTTCTTGTAAATTAAAGGCCAAAGAATTTTTTGAATGAAATCACAATATAAAATTTATAAATTTAATTTTTTTTGCACAACAAATTTTTAGAGTAAAGTTGGAAGACAAACTCATAATAATCTATCATAGAGATAAATCCATGTAATTAGGAATGGAATGATCGTAAATAATTACAGTTCAAGTTAAATTCTCTCCATCCACTTTATATAAATGTGTTGTTTTGCCAAGAAGTTATTTAGTATTTATTATTAATATTCTTCTAAAAGACACTTGCATGATAAATAAATGAAATTTTAAAAGTTTTCATAAAACTGAACAAGGAAGAGGGATAAAGAAGTTAATTTATCTTATTAAGTTAGTAAAATGAAATATTTTTTCAAATATTTTACAGTTACAGCTTGCATCAAAGCAGATGGTGAAGGTAAATGCATTTATTTATCATGACAAGCATTAAATTAGTTTAAAAAGGTCCTACCTTGCTTGATCTCTCTTCTACAGTCTCAGAAATGCAGGGCAATGATTTTGGCCTTAGAATTGCTGATTTAGTCTCATTTTGAGGATTTTTAACGTCTTTTTGTGCTGAATCAACAACATCGACATCGTTGTTTTGCTCATTTTGTTCATTGATGAAGGATTCCTTTAAGAATTGCACATAATCGTTTTCATCTTCAAATCCACCGATACTTCCTCTCTTATTCAAAGCAGTTCGTTGTTTGTCTTTACTTAATGCATTGATTGATGCTGTTTCTAAACTATGTCGAAAAACATTTTTATCCTCATCCAAAATGCTCATATTAAAACTTATTCGTTTTTTGGCACGCATTCTTACAGTTGCATTAATACTTTCAATTGACTTTAAACTACTAGCACTTGGATATCGTTTCCCCATACTTCCACTTGCACTTGGATTTCCCAATGACCATAAATCACTTTGACTCGTATTCAAACTATTCAAATCCTTTTCAAGGCGTTGTTCATATGTATTGAATTTGTCATAGTCAACGAATTTAAGATCATCATATTTGACCATCGTATCAATTTGTTGGAGACTTTGCAATGATGCTGACCAGCTGTTTCTGGTCAGATTTGATTGTGTTTTGCCAGTACTCAGTTTGCTTTTTAAACGATCAATGAAACTCCCGGACCGTTTAAATGGTGGTGGTTCAAAGGTGGCTGATGAGCGATGTGCGATAACTGGAAGTGTTTTGGAATTGTTTTCAGAAATGTTATTGTTAATTTTCTCTAAAACAGCATCTTCTTTAAGTTCTTCTAATACTGGTTCTCGTAAACTTTTACGATTATTTCTCTTAATACTTATGGAAGAAAGGGTGAGGCTTCGTTTTAAATTGAACCGGTTATCACTTGGTTGCTCATCAATATTATTATTGTCTATTTTGTTCAATGAATCACGACTTCCGGTTAATTTATTTAAAACTTTATTTATTTTATTACCGAAAACAAATGTTTTTGATCGTTCTAACTTGACCGGAGGATCTGGCAGCATTTTTTTTTCTTTATCAACTTTTATTTTGCTTTTTTCTTTCTTTGAAACATTTTTATTATTGTTATTAATATTATTTTCACTTTTCTTGTTCATTTCTTTCTTAATTGCGGGTGCTTCTGTCACAGATTTCTTCTTTTTAGCATTCCCGACAGATTTTTTTGCATTCTTATTATTATTAGCACGGTTTTTTTGTTGTTGATTCATCGTGTATTAGTCTTTTCACTTTTTATTTGCAAATGTTTCTGTTTAGAAAATAGAAAACAGATTTTAAAAACACTACCGATAATTATTTATTATTATTATTTTGAACCAGACTCAATCAAATAAATAATAAATCACATATAAATACAACTTGCTAGTAAAAAAAGTCAACAATCTTATTATTGATATCATACACACAAATACAGTTAAAAACAGCTGAGTCTTTATTTAGCGATTATATCATACGTAAAAAAATGAATTTAATATCATTTATGTGTATTTTTAAAAACAAACTCAACCATGCCCATTTATGTGTTGTATGAAATGTATTGTAATCTCTAAATGCGACCATTTCAATGTTAAAGTCAACACTCAATTACTTCTATAGAATTAACAAAAAAATTTATTTTTAAAAAATCATGTTGAAAATGAAATATTTTGATAAGAAATATCACTAAAAATATCATTTTAGATGTAATTAAAAGAATGTTTTGATTTTTATTTTGATTTTTTTTACAATTAAACCATAAATTATTATTAAAACAATGACAGAGCACGTTGTTAAGTTAAATTTGTTTTATAAACTGTCAACTTTTTTTTGTACATGTGATGAAGAAACTGGAACTGGTAAAAGTTTTTATAAAAATCTTTTTTTCTTGAAATAGCAAACATTTAATTTACAAAATGCTCTTTTTTACTTGATTGATGGGTGTCTGCTCATTTACAAAAAACTCATGATAAAATTTGAGCCTTAAATTTTTGATTAAGGTCATGTTAAAACTCAAGAAGGTTGAAGATCTTAAACACGGATTTCATTTTCCTTTTTTAATGTATAATGGACGGACAGACACTTAACTCGATAAAATGCGAATGCACTTTGACACTTTCCTTCGTATACCGTTTGAAATTTTTAAGACGTGAATCACATTTTAGTTGATGTTTAATTGCCGCGGTTACTCTATAATACTAGATGAATTATTACTACTGAGTCCCATATGTGATGTTTGCAGTTTAATTTGAGCAAGCTAATTTTTCGCTAATCATAAAAAAGGGTGTTTGAAAAGTGATTTCAGATTTTGCATTTGAAATTTCAGAAAATGAAAAAATTTTTGGGAACTTAAAAAAATGTAAAATTTTCATTTCTATGACAAAAATATCTGGGTTAATTGTCCACCCTCATCATAATTTATCCATAAATATAATCTCACTAACACTTATTAAGGCCCATGCTCGCCTTGTTGCTGTGTCATTCCTATATTGGAACACTATTGAGATTTATCGTACATACACTTCAAGTACCAGTCCAGTCAGTTACTAACAATACCTTACAATATAGTTAAGTTTTCATTAAATATTTATTATTTACTTTTTTTATTATTGATTGATTCATTTAAAATGAATAAAATGTGCTTTTCTTGACCATATACAACACTTATGTGATATTGAATTAATTTTTAATTTTTTTGCATTTTATAGTTTTGATAT
Organism: Culicoides sonorensis; assembly: GCA_900002565.1. Taxonomy (NCBI): domain Eukaryota; kingdom Metazoa; phylum Arthropoda; class Insecta; order Diptera; family Ceratopogonidae; genus Culicoides; species Culicoides sonorensis. Next base: position 175,290 of record LN483443.1, on the reverse strand, counting down.
GTTTTGTGATATATTTGTATTATGATGACAATAAGATCATTGTTCAAATCACTAAACAATTAGATATTTTATGATATTCACTGAGAAGATAATTTGGATTGATCTCACTTCAACACCGCACACACGATAACGATATAATCCGCGACTTTTATTTCGATATATGAAAGAAAACTTTTTTAAGAATGTAATAAAATTAAAAGTAAAATGATATAAAAAAAAAAAACAAGGTACAATTTGAACAAACATGAGTTATTTTATTAGTTGTATGGTCTTTATGAAGAAAAATGTAGCAAGCAGAAAATTATCTTATCATTTTTGACTCAATTAAATATAAAATAAAAACAAAAGTATCAGATATGCACTACATTTACGTTCAAGGTGTACATACATTTTGAGTATTCAGTCACTTTATTTAATAAAGGTCTTGTCTTTTTTTTTTTTAATTTAATGTCTGAAAGTAATGATATATGAAATAATAATAAAAAGAGCGGTAATGGACAATTAAAGTGAATGAGTAGTGACATCTGTGATTTGGATGTGAAATTGAACGGACTTGAAATTTGCTTGAAATGTTTGATGATGTTAGTTCAGTATAGTAAATGGATTCTGAAAGATTTAAATGAGCGAGTAAAACAGATTGCAACGCAATTTCCGAGGACAGAATCATGAAATGACCGATAAAAATTCACCTAATTTCCTTATCATGAATGTCCTTCATCATTATTATCTGAACCACATTCTTTATAACTGTTTCGAGAACGATTTCCCTCACAGTAGCTTCCTTAACATGGATATGTACTTTTGGAAGATAGATATTTTTATCTAATAGACATGTTTTTGACTAGATAAAATAAAACTACTTTCTATATAAATACCAATGATACTGTCAATCAATCAGTCATTGTGAAACATCAATATCAAAATGTTTAAAGCACTTATTTTATCTGGCATTGGAATTTTTTGTCTTTGCCCAAATTTGATTTTATCATTCCCCAATATCCCATGCAACGATGAAAATTCGGGTAAATTTATCAGTGATCCGGAAAGTTGTGAATATTACTATGCATGCTTAGCTAAAGTTTGGTATAAGTTGACATGTCCTCAAACATTGGTTTTTAATCCAATTCGAGAGCTGTGTGATCGACCGATTAATGGAGGTTGTAATTTTGAGTCAACTCAAGCACCAAGCACCGAATCAACGGAAGAACAAACAACAGAAGTACCAATTTCGACGGAAACTTCAACGGAAGAAGTGACAACGACAGAAATTCATACTACTTCGGAAGAAATTGTTACAACAAGTGAGAGTTCTAGTAGTATGCAAACTGAGACTGAAACAGAAACAGAAGAAGTCACAACAATTGAATCGTCTAGTACTGAGAGTTCGAGTTCCGTTCAAAGTACTACAGAAGGAAGTGAAAGCAATGTAAGACATTCATCAATTGATTGAATTTTCGTTTTCAATAATTTTTCACTTATTCCTTTTAATAGGCATGTACAGGCAAACCACCAAAATCATTCGTGCCACATCCTGAAGATTGTTCTGCATTCTATTACTGCAACGATAATGGAACTCCTTCTTTATTCAAATGTGGTGTAGGATTGTTATTTGATGCTAAAGAGTTGAAATGTAAATACGAAAATGAAGCAGTTTGTTTTGGATAGAAATAAATTTTAATTTTATTCTTACAACTCTTTTTCCATATATTTTCGTATCTTAATTACAATTTATGACTGTATAATGCCCAATATTGATAAGACGTTAATTAACAATAAATGTTCAAAATTGTTTTTCTCTGTATCTTATAATTAAAACTTAAAAAAAAACAATGATAACATCCTGTATTCGTTTCTATTTGGCATATTGTGTATGAATCAATATCTAGGTCTCCCTTTATCATTTTAGTATGAAATGTCATTATCTGTAAATGATAATTTTTGCTGTTTATTTTAAAACACAATGTTGATTGCTTTTAAAATAACACACTAAGTACTGTCAGTTTGACAAAATATTTGCTCGAGTATCAACAAGGTATTTAATTTTTTGAAATTTAATTGTTTATTTCATATTTAATTGCAATTCAAGAAAATTTATATCCATTTTAGTACAAACTTAATGGTTAAAATAAAAATAATAATAAAAAAAATGAAAAATTGTAAGTGCAATTATATGTTTATTTTGAATTCACTTAACTTATCAGTGAGTCATTTTCAGGGAATTTCTCTATTCTATTGCTAGTTTACGTCACACAATGTATCGCTAGTATTGATGACCCTGTTGCTGATAGTGGTATATTTATGGAAGATGTGTGTCGTGATATTGAGAATAATGTAAAATTAAATAATCCATTTGATAAGAGGAGTTTCTTTGAATGTATTGACGGCGAGAGTATCGAAAGGGTTTGTCCAGGAAAGAGATCATTCGATGCAAGGCAGCAAAAATGTGTGCAAGATCCTAAATCTAGATTAACAACCAGACCACGACCATCTCCAAGAATCGGAATTAGACCACATTCAAGGGAAAACGCAAAATTAATTGCATCACGTTTACGTGTAAAACCAAAACCATTAAATTCATATGCGAAAGATCCTGTTACTGAGAAAAAACTTAGGAGATTTGTGAGAGGTGAATTTTCACTAAATTTTCAATTGAATTGTGTAAAGTTAATTAATTTTTTGAAACTAGAAATTCATTCATCTGAGGAAGGAGAACTCACAATGTGTGAAGGTCAGAAAAACTGGATTATGCTTCCAAATGAAGAGGATTGCCAGAAATATTACCTTTGCATAAATGATGTGACATATCCACGAGAATGCCCAGATGGAGATTGGTTCGATCAAAGAAGACAAGGATGTGTACCACAGAGAGAATCAAGTTGTACGCGTGAAGCCCCAGAGGGTTATTGTGAAAATGTACCCAATTTTCAAAAACTTGAAAGTCCTTACTATTGTGAAGATTATTACATGTGTGTCAATGACATTGCTTATTATTATCGATGCGATAACAATCAATGGTTCGATCAGAAAAATCAAAGATGTGATAAGCCTGAAAATGTGGATTGTTTGGTATTCAATCCACCAAATCCCCCAGAAGATATATGCGTTGGAGTATCAAATTTTAAATACGTGAGTTTTTTCAATTTAAATTAATAAATAAAAAACATCCACAAAAATCTTAATTTTTAATCGTAGGTACCAAGTCCATATAATTGTGCTCACTATTATCAGTGTGTTTTTGAGAGACCTTATTTCAAGAAATGTGCTGAAGGTAAATGGTTTGATCAAGAGAAACAAACATGTCGTGATAAACAAGAAGTCGAGTGCAATATTATCTAAAATGACATCAATTTAATATTGTTTTTTTCCTATAAAAATGATATCAGAATAAAAGTATTTTTATCGTAACCAAGAAATTGTAATTCAAACTATATTTTTTTCGGTAGCCTACCGATCTATCTAATATAAAACAGATGTTTTTTTGAATCAAGATATATGAAATGCATGAACATCTTGTTGTTCTTTGTCAGAATTAGGTGATTGATGTTCAATTTTTCACTATTTATTTGGATGACCATTTATGAAGATTTTCAGTTACTTTTCGACTCTTGCAAGGACAAGAATAATAACGAACACTTAAAAAAAATACGAAAATGTTTCCAAAAAACTTTTGTATAGTCTTTTTAACGCTTTTACCTTTTGCGTTTTCTAAAATTGAAGATAAAGCTAGTGCTGCGTGTGTTGGACAGCCAGATGGTACGAAAAAAATTTAATAATACAAATTTATATTTATGCTGAAATATTGAAATTAGGAACATTACTACCACATTCTACGGATTGCAATAAATTTTACCATTGTTTTTCTGGAATAGCTTATGAAGGAAATTGTCCAGGAGAATTGTATTTTAATCCAATAACGTCAAGCTGTGATTATCCTTCTAATGTCGAGTGTAAGGACAAACCTGAAGATGATGAGGAAATTGTTTGTCCGCCTCCTAGCGAGACTTTAGATTTTATTGCAAGTAAAATTCGTTGTGATTGGTATTATATTTGTATTCAAGGAGTGCCTAGTCGTCAACAATGTGCTGAAAATTTCCATTGGAATGATGAGAGAAAGAGATGTGAGGAAGCTGAGACAGCAAATTGTCAAGTGATATGAAATATATTTTAAAATAAAGAAAGATAGTGTTAAATTTTTCTTTCATAGATTGGATTATCATCAACAAGTGCTCCTTCTTCAACTTCATCTCCTAGTAGTACAACTGTATTGCCACCATCATCAACATCTGAAGTGCCAGAAGAAGACGAAAAAATTGAATGTCCATCACAGCAAGATATCGAGTTCATTGGAAGCAAAGTTCGATGTGATTGGTATTACATTTGCTTACAGGGAGTGCCTAGTCGACTTACGTGTGCTGTTGGTCTACATTGGTGTGATGAAAGAAAGCAATGTGAATCTTCTGAAACCGCAAATTGTCAAGTAATTACAAATTTTTCTTTCATTACCGAAAAAAATATTCAATTTTTATTTTATTTACTAGATCGGACTAACGTCAACAGTTTCACCATCTAGCACGATTGCACCATCAGAATTCGATAAATATTGTAATAAAAACGATATTCATTACTTACCTCATCCATTTAAATGCAATGAATACATTCTCTGTTTTGATGGAAATGCAGTACCTCAAGTTTGTGCTCCTGGCTTAAATTTTAATCTTAAAACCAACAGATGTGTACCAAGACGTGAAGCTCCATGTGTATCTGATGGCACCATCTGTGCCAATGACGAAACATTTGTATTGGAAAATATTTATGACTGTAACAGTTTTTATCTTTGTTTCAATGGAAGTCCTGTGCCACTTCAATGTGCTCCAGGTCAAGATTGGAATCAAGAAAAAGAAACTTGTGTAGTGAAAGGAAATTCCAATTGTCGGGTAACTTACTCAGATTTTTTACAAGTCAAACAAAATTATTAAAGTTTTTATTAAATTCCAGGCTCTTACATATCCGTACACTGATTTAAATGTTGATTTTGTGACGTGTCATTCAACTGGAAAATATTTGATGCACATACCAAAAAGTGGAACAATTTACATTTTATGTGATAATGGAACTCCTCAAGTACTTGATTTCTCAGCACCAATTCCTAAAATCGGATTTGGATTTTAATTGAAATGAAAACATGTTACAATTTTATGCTTATTTTCTCAATAAAAATGTAGACTCATTGTATGAATTTATTTTAAATAAAATGCAAGATCTCCCAACTTTGATATGAATTTTATTTAATGTAATTTTAATTTAAAATTAATTATCACTCTTAAATTTAAGCACACAAAGCAACATTTCTTAACTGACAACTTTGTGTTCTAAGATCCCATCCATGATAAAATGGACATTTTTGAAGAGATCCAACACCTTCGTTACAAGAGACGAAATATTCACAGTTGTTAACTCTTGGTAGATTAACTCTGCCACGTCGAGGACATTCCGGAAATGGATTAGGATCTGTCCAATTTGCTGCTTGACAATGTGCATAAAACGGATCATCACAATTGTTTTCAAATCTGTTAAAATGCGTATTTTCTTGGCATTCTAATGCAACTGGAAGTCCTAAATAGCATAAATAATATTTACTACAATTTATTTTACTAGCTAGGAAAACGGGTTTGTTTTCTGTGTCACTTAGAGGTGGACATTGGACACCTGGTTCTGGAATTTCAGGTCCTGGTGATATTGGAAAGCCAGTTGGATATGTGATTGTTGATGTTAAACCGTTTGTTGTCGTGCTTGACGAAATTTCTTCTGGTGTCGTTGTTGTCGTGCTTGATGAAATTTCTTCTGACATTGTTGTTGTTGTAATTTCCTCTGTCGTAGTAGGACTTGTTTCAGATACACTAGATGAAGAACTTGAAAGTTCAGTTGTTGTTGATTCGGTTGTTGGTTTAGGAGTCGTTGTAGTTTCAGAAATTGTTTCTGTTGTAGTTTCTAAAGTACTTGATTCTGTGCTACTCACAGTTGTAATTTCTTCTGTTGTGGTTTCAGTTGATATTTCAGTTGTCGTTGATTCACTTGTTGATTCTGGAGTAGTTTCAATTGTGCTTGACTCTGTGCTCGTGACAGTGGTAGTTGCTTCTGTTGTTGATTCCTCTGTGACAGTACTTGATTCTTCACTTGTACTCACTGCTGTTGTAGTTTCAGGTGAAGTTGATGACCCGACTGTACTTGACATGATATGACTACAATCAACCATGCTTTCTGGTAAACAAAAACCAATATCCTTATCAAATGCTTGTCCTGCTTGACATTGACCTGGAATGGCTTCTCCATTATTTCCACATTGGAAGAACTGAAAAACGAATTATTTCATGTGAAAATTCATAATTTGTTTTATAAGAGTTGTACCTTTTGACAGTCATATGGATGGTGGACAACTGTATTAGGCTTCACATCTTTACATAAATAGTCCCATTCACCTCCAGGACCTGTAGGCTCTGTTGAACTCAAATCTGAACTCGAAGTTTCTGTTGAGCTTTCAATGGTTGTTGTGCCTTCTGTTGAAAGTATCGTTGATGAAATGTGACTACAATCGACCAAATTTTCAGGAAAACAAATTTCCAGATTTATATCGAAAGCTAAACCTGGTGGACAATTTCCTGGTATTGCTTCACCATTTTCCATGCATTGAAAATACTGAAAATAAATTAAGAAATTTTAACTCATTTAAAAATGACAAAGAGAAAAATTTCACATACTTTTTTGCAATCATACGGATTGGGAATTTGAGTATATGCTTCGATTCCTTCACATAGAAAATCCCATTCACCAGCATTTGTTCCAATGGAGAATGAAACAACAAAAAATAGCACACGAATCACATAAACTCTCATTTTTGTATTAAAATAAAAAATTTTGCAATGTAAAAATCTACTTTCACGTCTTCACAATTCATCAATCAAACTACAAATACTTTAAAGAATTTGTTTTTCGTCTAATGTTAACCGATTTCATTTCCCTGCCTATGAAATGTCTTGACTTTGAACATTTGCGCAAAAAATATTTTATATTATCAAACATGTTATCAAAATTTTAATGTAATTGATTTTTTGTGTAAAATATTTTATTGAAAATATTTGTTCTAATTTTATGAAAAATTACTTACTTAGAACTAGAAACATTCATCAATAGATCATTGCCTTGAAAATGGGTCGAAGAACACCAGAAGTGATCGCTTCAAGAAAATTTATTGAAAGAAAACTATGAATTTCTTTCAATTCAAGGTGATCTTCAGTTTTGACCTTACTTAGTGCTCGTGTGACTAATTTCAAGTGAAAAATTAAAAAAAAATCACCAAATTGATGATATCAATCAACATAATCTTAATAAAGAAAAAGAATATCAAATTAATACGGTTCCTAAAACTGATAAGAGACAATCTGATTATGAATGAATAGCTGTTAATCCGTAAAATGTGTGATAAGTTTTTGATATAAAAACCTATGTTTGTTGAATTATAAGCATCATAAATCATTTGAAGTTCTTAATTGAATCAGCATTTAAAATTTTTAAAAAAATAATCCAGTTAAGCACAATGAAATTCATTACAGTTACATTTATTTTTGCAATTTTGATTGCAACTGCTCTCTGTAACGGTGAACTCGATCCAAGATGTCCTCAAGACGAGTCATCTGAATCGGAAACAACTTATTTGCCTCATGAAAAAGATTGCAGCAAATATTACATGGTGAGTTCATTAAAAAAAAACAAATTTCATTCGTAATTTAAACATTATTTTAATGTAGTGCACAAATGGTCGCTCATATGTTTTACTTTGTCCCGAAATGGCTGATGGAAATCGACTTCATTGGGATGCTAAGGAACAAATTTGTAACTGGCCTGAGGTTGCTAACTGCAAATTGAATTGATAAACCATCAAAAATACAAGAAAAAAAATCAGTATTATTAAAATTTAAAACATAATCTGTTAATTTTGATAAAATAAATAAATATTTAAAAAAAACAAAAAAAAATATTTTTAAATAACCAGGCGTCTCCATTTCCTTTATTTCAAGGTTTTATTTGAATAATAATTTTTTATCATAATAACAATGAAGTAATTTCAATGTCAATCAGTTGAATTGAATTGCGAAATCTTATTTTTAAATCGATTTCAAAAATACCCAAAAAAAAGTTATCAACCACTTTGTTTTCAATTTAATTTCTTTTATCTTCCAGGATTAAGATAATATTTTTACCTATAAAAACTGGGCTACAACATAAATCACATTCAAAACAAATTCAAAATTGAAACTGAACAAATGTAATCGTAAATTTTGATTAAACATGAAATTCGTCGTATTTTTAGCAGTCATTGCAATCACCATCACAATCGCATATTGTGCCGAGGGCATCTATGACCCACGATGTCCTCCATATGATCCACCAAACACTAAACCTACTTATTTGCCACACGAATCTGATTGTACAAAATATTGGATGGTAAATTTAATGAAATTATAATTTGAATGCTTAATCAAATGTAAAATTTTAGTGCTCAAATGGAAAACGATATGAAAAAATTTGTCCACCAATGGAAACAGGAGGAAGACTTCATTGGGACCAAAAGAATGAATACTGCAATTGGCCTTATGCAGCTAACTGTCAAGTTTAAAGCAATAAATCAATAAAATTGAAATTTTGTATTTTCTTATTTAAATTGAAATTGCTAATAAATGTGATAAAGATTGAAAAAATATGAGTTTTGAATAATTTGAAGATAATTTACCCACATTGACACCATTTTATGAGAATCTTGATCTTATCTGATAAATTTGAAGAAAAAATCACATTCTCACGTAAAATGTATCAACATTTATGAAGGAGAATATTATCAGCCGGATATGACATACTCTGTCTATCTAACAAGATAATAAATATTTGATTTGAATTTTTTTATTGAACTTCAAATTTTTGTTTTAAACAGAATTTGTCAATTCAATTTTGTAGAACTCTAAGCAATACATCATCAATTTTAATTTTTGTGTATTTTTTTATTTACTTCAAGGTTCGTGCATTTTCTACTGAATTGTCGTCGTTTGAATTGTATCCTTATCTTGTCAGCGTATGTTATTGGTAACTTACCGTCGATCAATCATTTCGACGTCATTGAATACGGATTTCAGCATTGAACTTGTTTGAAAAGTTTAATTTTCGTGTTAAATTTAAAATAAAATATGAATCATGCAGAATTGATTTATGACGAAAAGAAATAATTTAATGAATCATGATTAAATGAAAATAAATGCATTCAATTGATGGGTAATTAAGCTTTTTTACTGAAAATCGATATCTCAAGTTTAATCTTGAATATGAACAAAAAAATGCTTTAAGCTTGAAAGCTTGAAAGAGGCTTAATTGAAGTCATCTTAAGAGCGAACGATCATCGGACATGTCAAAATCAGCTCCTGAGTGTCTCTTTGAAATTGAAGCAAAGCAGGAATTGATTTCAGAGAATGCATACATCGCAATAAATTTTAGCAAATTCCGATTTGATATCATGAATTTTAATCGCAATCAATATCTTAAATTTTTATTTTATTGAATTGGTTAATCACCCACTTTATCTCAAGTTATCAGCTTCTGTAGATGGAATAATACAATTATCATTTACGCCGAATATTTTTTTATCATTTGCAATGATAAAAGTCATTTTTCAGCTATAAAAACAGACGCTAAACAGTTAATCCATATCAGAACACGTTCAAACTCAGAAGTGAATTAATTTTTGTGAACTAATCCAAGTTAAAGTAAAAAAAATAATCAACATGAAATTCATTGCACTTTTCGCTATTTTTGCATTTGTAATTGCAACAGTCTATTGCGATGAAATTGTATTGGATCCCCGTTGCCCTGTAGACGAATCATCAGAATCAGAAGTCACTTATCTTCCACATGAAACTGATTGCTCAAAATATTATATGGTAAATATGCATTTGAATATAAATTTTTGAAAAATTTAACAGAGATTTGTAAAAATAGTGCACCAATGGACGTTCAATTGAGATGCTTTGTCCCAAAATTAATGAAGAAACAAGACTTCAGTGGGACGTCAAGGAAAATGTTTGCAATTGGCCAGAGGTTGCCCAATGCAGTTTGTAAAGACTGTAATGTCTGATCATCATCACCATCATATTATTTCAATTGAAAATGATGATAAATAAAAAGTATTAATCGGAAAATAAAAACTTAAATTATTCTACTTTAATTTCTTAAAAAAAATATGTGATTGTCTCTTATTATTTTCCATTAGTTCATATGTCACATGATATCAAATATTTTATGAATTGAATCCAAATGTTATCTGATTGCTCCTGATTAGATTTGAAATTGAAATCATAGCAAATTATTTTCTAGAAGTCTTTCAGATTGGTCATACGAATTTTTTTGAGTATTAAGAGATAAAGCGGATACTAACCAAAATTTGTAATTCACTGTATCTTATCAACATAAGTTACATTTCAAAGATTTTATTTTTAATTTATTTAATTGGTTTCGTTACAATGATTTTACAAAGAAAATCGACGATGTATATCTTAACAATAATTTGTCGAATGTCAAATAGACAAGCTATCAATAAGTGTACATACCAAATGTGTGATACTCATGTTTGATAAGAAATTCAATCAAAACATCAAAATTTTCTTTTTTGAGAGTATAAATTCGATAGTCAAAATTATTATCATCGTATTGTTGTTCTGCATTTTGTAAATTCGACACCGTTAAATAGAGACAGTGAAAAAAAAAACAAGAAAATCATGAAAAGTAAGTGTCAACAGAGGTTGTGTGATATAAATCAAAATTTTAAAATTTATAATTTACATTCAAAAGGAATAGCATTGATATTGGGCTTGTGCCTAGTTGGATTTTTACAAATATCTGAGGCAGTAGAATGTAAAGATGGTGAAACTTTTATTCCATATCCAAAAGATTGTTCAAAATATTATTCTTGTGTGAATGGAGTAGGATATGAACAAAAGTAAGGGATTATTTTTGATTTGTTAAAAAAACTTTAAGAAATAAAATTCATTTTAATCATTAAAAGATGCCCTGACGGATTTTGGTTCAATCCAGCCAACAAATACTGTGACTATCCAAGTAACATTGATGAAAAATATTGTCCAAAGTATGATTGTCCAGTAGGAGGAATTGATTATTTACCAACTCCATATGCATGCAATGAATATGTGTTATGTTTTGATGGTACTCCAGTGCCTCAAACATGTGCCGAAGGTTTAGAATTCGATCCAATAATCAAAAAATGTGTCTTGATTGAGTCAAGTACTTGTGAAATATTGAATTGTCCTGAAGATTCGGATGAGCTTGTTTTCTTGCCAAACAAAAAAGATTGTGGTTCATACTACATTTGTGTCAAGGGACAACCAGTACCACAATCATGTGCTGATGGATTACATTGGTCAGTCGCAAATAGTCGTTGTGAATCAAATGAAACAGCAGGATGTGTAAGGACTTTATTTTTATGATTATTTTAATTTCTTCTCTTCATGCTTTTTTCCATTTTTTATAGAATGCTCAATCATTCAAAATCGCTCTAGCTGCAATGGAGCCCATTCCAGCATCAACGACGTTTTCAATTGCATGCCCGTTCTTTGGAATTCACTTCCTTCCAAGTCCTACAGAATGTGAATATTATTTCGGTTGTAATAATGGAAAATCGCATTTATTTGAATGTCCCGCTGGAACAGCATGGGATCAGACTAAGAAGACGTGTGTGTACAAAAATTTAGTTGAAAGGTGTTTTTATAAATATTAAGTGAAAAAAAAAAACAATATCCGAATTATATTTATTCCTCAATCCCCAATTCGTTATGTTAAGCCATAGTTAAGCAGAATAATTTATTTTTTTAAAGAATTAAATAAAAAGCATGTCCAAAACAAAAATCTGTTTATTTTTGCTATAAAATGTTTAACTCGAACCACGAACCTTATCATGTGACTCAAAATTTGAAATTTTCTGTAGAATTTGAGTAGTTTGACCTGGCGAAGTTCTTGATTTTAAAAGAAAGTGAAAAAAGTGTTTGTATGGTGTTTATTTTCCTGGTAAAATCCTAAATCTTATTAATTCGTAATTTTTTAAGCTCATTTCACGTTGATTTGTGGGCTCTTGTGCCTTTAGTTTGTCTACCCGCCTGTATTATCTTGATAAAAATGACAAATTTTCAAAAAAAATCGTTCACCATGATATTCTTCAGTTTTTTATAGTATTTCAAGATTCTAATTTTCACTGTTTAATTCTAATTCATGCACATTTTGGTGATACTTGGACAAAAATCTTGATTCAAGTAATTCAATTGAAAAAAGAAAATAGAAAAAAGGGTAGAATTTTTCAGAACAAATTGATTAATTTTATTGAACAAAATACAAAAAATATTTTTTAAACCCAAACACTTAAAATATTTGTTTATTCTTCTGTTTTTCCATAATTATTTAGCAAAAGACTTATAAGAGGCAATTTAATGACGAGGTGGTACTACCTCTTCTGTTGTTGACTCTTCTGTAGTTGACTCTTCTGTTGTTGACTCTTCTGTTGTTGACTCTTCTGTTGTTGACTCTTCTGGTGTTGACTCTTCTGGTGTTGACTCTTCTGTTGTTGACTCTTCTGTTGTTGACTCTTCTGGTGTTGACTCTTCTGGTGTCGATTCAGCTGCTGTTGTTGATTCTCCTGGTTCTGTCGATTCTGCTGGTGATGTTGATTCTCCTGGTTCAGTCGATTCTGCCGGTGATGTTGATTCTGCTGGTGTTGTTGAGGGTGATTCAGATGTTTGATATTCAATGTACTATATAAAAGAGTAACATTAATATAATTTAGACAAAATATTTCGGACTAAAGTTAACTTACTTTACATTCAGCTTTGTCTTCAGGTAAACACTGTTTTTCTGTTTCAGAATAATGTAAACCTTCGGCACAACTAATTATAATGAAATATGGTCAATTGAATCATAAATTTCAAATTCAAAATATATCTTACGTTTGTGGCATTGCTTGACCTTTCAAACAAATGTAATATCCCTTGCAATTTTGCTTATTTGGATGATAAACAAGATTAAATGGATCATCTGGTTGTGGACATTCTAGACATGGTACTTCATGTTCAAAGTTGCACGATTCCTCTGCTTCGTCAAATAATAACCCTTTAAAATGTATTTTTTTGTAAATATCACTATAGTTCATTAAACATTATGTATTTATTTTTTTACCAGGAGCACATTCAAATTCATATGCTTGTCCATTGACACAGTATGCATATTTTTTGCAAAAAGTTCCAGGAACAGGTATTTGCTTTACACCAGTTGATGGACAAAGAGGTACTGGAGCTGATGGACAAACAAATGAACCTTGTTCTGCACAAGCATTTCTATCTGGATCAAATAAATATCCATCTGGGCAATTATATTCCAAGCCTACTCCACCTGAACAAGAATAATATGTTTTACATCCAGTTTCATTCTTTAGATGGTAGCCATCTCCTAAGCTTGCACAAGCACCATTTGATCCATCATATGCCGAAACATATGCAAATGTGAATAGAACCAAAAACAAAACTCCTTTCATTTTATATTATTTTATTCGTCTGATATGTGAATTTATATTTCGTTTATTAGTCCCTATTTTCAGTATCAAGTTGAAGACTAAACTGACTTTAACTTGATAAAATTCGAGACTATTTATTTTATAATTGACAAAAATAATTATCAAATATATTAAATTTAATCAGACATTGATTTAGTATGACAAATGGGATTATTTTTGATTAATGTACTTAATTACCCACGAAAATAAATATTTTTTTCATAGAAATATGTTTTTCGTCTTCTTCTATCTCCTTGCCAACCTTAGCAATCGATCATTACATCGCGCTAAAGTTCTTAAAATATTTAAGATTGCAATCTAAATTATGATAAAATTTTATCGTGTCCTCGTTCAAGAACGTATTGTAATGAAATGAAAAATTAATCAATATCCGGATTGATAAGTAAAGTTTCTTCCTAGTAAATGCTTCACTTTGATTTGATGACGTATTCACTAATTATTTTTTTATCACAAGACCTTTTAATACGAAATACGAATTATACTTTTTTAATTTTTCGTCTTATCTGAAACATATATGGGCGAGTATTCCAGTTTTATATGAAGATTTTTTATTTATTATTTTATTTTTTCAATTGTAAAATGTGACTTTTTTTTAAACATTTACGTGTCAAGTAAAATATTAAACAAAAAATTTGTATAAATAGTCGAATTTTAAATGTGATTCCAATAGTGTGTTTTAACAGTCAAATTAAACATTAAATCATTTTAAAGTATGAAATTCCTTATTGTCTTATCACTGTTTATCACTATTTTTGGTATATCGAGAATTTCGAGTGAAGAAACAACCGAACATCCATGTGAAAAACCGGGAGTTAAATATTGCCAAGAAAGTGATGGTGTTAAGTGTACTCAAAACTGTGCTATAAACGTACGTTTTTTTAAGAGAAAATAAATTGATTGAAATTAATTATAATTTAATATGAAATAGAATTTCAGCCATTATTACTCATGCACCGGAGACAATACTAGATTTATAAATTGCCATTGTGATCATTCAAACAAAGCTTGCGTTTTACAATGCCAACCTGGAGAAGTTTTCACTTATAACGCAACGGCTCCAGAATTCTCTGTAAGTTAATTCAAATACTTTAATGTACTACTCTCAATTTAATATTCTCTTAATAGTTTTGTGATGTTCCTGCTGACAAAACTGCTTAGGATGCTTCTAGAAATCAGTAAAAAAAACAAATATTTTTGAGAAGTTTCGATCAAAACCAATATTTTCTGAACTTGATACTCAATGCAATAATTTGACATTTAACAATGATTAATTTTTTCTTATCTAATATTTTTTATAACGATTTATCACCTCAATGTTGTTAGACTATGCAACTGTGAATGCTAAGACTTATAAAAATAATTTCTTTTAAAAAGTGAAATTTATAGAAAATGAATTCTATTAACTTAAAAGTAAAGTTTTAGTAGAAATTTTGGCATTCATTCAAACAAAATGGTGCAATATTAATCATGAGGCGTCATATTAAACAATCATTTATCGCAATTCATGACAAAATAATTAATTAACCAAAATGATGTATTATGATCAATTTGTAGTTAATGAGTCAAAAATAAGTTTATTTAACGACACTTTAGTTCTAATGTTGTTTAGTTGAAAAGAAACTTTTAAACAGTATCAAACAAACTTGAAAATAAAGAAAATAATAAATTAAAAGAAAAATGCAGTACAAAAAATTATTTTATATTTTAATTTCATGTGCATTGTTAACAGTTTGTTCTGCCGATGGAATATGTAACGGAATGCCTGATGGTAATTTTTTTCTTTTGAAAAATATTAATTGAAAAGTCTGTAGAATAAATTTCATGAAATTTAAGGTACATTGATGCCAAATCCGTTTAACTGTAGTGATTTTTATATTTGTAATGGTGGAGTTGGAACAATTTTGAATTGTCCAGAAGGTTTACATTTCAATCCACAAACTCTGACATGCGAATATCCTGAGGATGTTCAGTGCGAACCACAGGAAGAAAATGAAGTGAACGAGTTGCAGTGTCCACCTGAAGACGATCCAGCAAATTTAATATTTTACCCAAGTCAAATTCGATGTGATTGGTATTATTTGTGTTCGGGTGGCAAACCACATAGATTGTCTTGTGCTCCTGGCTACCACTGGAATCAAGCCAAATTCCAATGTGACTTTCCACAAAATGCAAATTGTCAGGTACAGTCATCTGACGATTAAGATATTAAAAAATTGCGTATTCTAATTTTATTCTTGCGTATTCAAAAGATTGTATTCACCACAACACCTTCAATTACTACAACAACACCAACAGTTCCAACAAGTAGCAGTACTGAAGAGCCAACTACACAATCATCCACTATAACGACTCCTACAACTGTTACTTCAACAGAACCATCAACCATAACTTCGACAGCAGAATCAACCGTAACCTCGACAGTAGAATCAACCGTAACTTCAACAGCAGAATCAACCGTAACTTCAACAGCTGAATCAACCATAACCACAACAGAAGAATCCACAATACCAACAACTACAACATCAAGTACAGAAGTAACAACTGACCATAATGGAGTGAGTTGCCCTCAAATTGGAACATATACCTTACCCCACCCAGTCCGATGTGAATTTTTCGTTTTTTGTCAAGATGGAATTTCAACTTTACAAAAATGTCCAGTTGCCTTTAAATTCGACATGTATGATCATACATGTGTTTGGTATCAGCAAGCACATTGTCTATAAAGTTAAATTAAATTTTTTATTTTATATGTATTTCTAATTTATTGAATTCAGAAAGATTTATTTTCAAAATCAAGTCTGTATAAATATAAGTCAATAGATCGTGTTATCTTGATAACACTTCTATTTAATTTTAAAATAATTTCAATGTTATCATAATCAGGATCAAAACTTTAATATGTAATAAAAAAATCTATTGAGATAATAATGACCTGTGTATTGATAAAATTCTGCTGACCAATTTCAATTTGATTATCTATGTTTTAACTACTATTTGCTAAATATTTTAAAATATTTCAATCCATTTAGTTTATTTAGAGTCATAGACTTGAACGGACTTAATAATGTCCGGTTTACTTATAACCACATTAGTTACACTCATTATTGGTGTTTGTTCGAAACGTGCCAGGTTTTACGCGAAGTTCATGTTACTTGGATTTGGTGTCATCTTAGTTACAGTTCCTTTTGTTCCGTTTATGTTATTGCGAGGCAGAGATTATCGTAATGTTCTGGTTCCATCAAAATGTTTCATATTTTTAGGAAAATTACTTGGAATTTCCTTTGAAGTGAGAGGCTTAGAAAATATTGATAAGGAACGTGGTGGTGTTGTTGTTGTCAATCATCAAAGTGCTCTAGATATAATTATTTGTTGTCATCTTGCTCTTGTGATTGGAAAATTTACAGCTGTTGTAAAAAAAGAAATATTTTACATATTTCCATTTGGATGGCTTTGGGGTACAATTTATCTTGATAGGAAAAACAAGAATGCCGGTAGGAATTTCATTAGTCAAGAAATTGAAGAAATTAAAAATAATCAAGTCAAAGTTTTAATATATCCTGAGGGTACACGAAACCAAGGTGCCGAATTGTTACCATTCAAAAAAGGAGCTTTTCATATTGCTTTGGAGGCACAATCTGATATTTACCCAGTTGTTGTTTCGAGGTATCATTTTTTGGACTCAAAATCATACAGATTTGGAACGGGAAAAAGTATTATCGAAATTTTGCCTCCAATATCAACGAAAGGAATGACCAAGAACGACATTGAACATTTGATTAAAGTAACAAGGGATTTGATGCAACAAAAGTATGAGGAATTGAGTAATGAATCACTTCGAATAAATAAAGTTAAATTTTAATTGAGATAATTGACCCATATTTGTTTTTAATCATGAGATAAGATTGTTTTGTAAGAAATGATTTGAAAATGTTAGACATTTATCAAAAAATTTAAAATCAAGGTCACAGGAAGCTGATACCGGAAATCTGTTTGACTAATGATTTTTGAAATTTAAATTGAAAACACTTATCATGTATAATAATCATACATTTTTATTTTTTTTTGAATATTCATCGCAAATTTTAATACAAATTCAAATGAATTTTTTCTCGATTTAATAAATTTAAACACAAATAATAACATTTAAACGAATTCAATTAAATCAAAGCTCTATACGAAAGAAAGTTATTCATTGAATAAATGTTGATATTTACAATTAATAATTTTATAAATGCATCACAGTTAAGATTAGATATAAAGGTGAATATATCAAATTAAATTTAAAAATGGTTACAAAAAAACATTAATGGGGCATCTTCTTGATCGCTGAAGTCACTATCGCTACTACTATCGTTAGTTGTGGTACTACGTTTAAAATGCTTGATACGATGAGCGTTTTTGTAGAGGTCATCGAGTGAATCTAAAGATGATTCGTCGTCGTCTATAATTAAAGAGGTTATGTAAGTTAGAGTATTTCTTTTACTTATTGAGGACTTGGTGCAGTTAAGATGACAAAAGTAATTTTTTTTAACACTGCATTTTCTTTTTTAAAAGATACGAACTGTCAATTTCTTCGATGTATTTTTTCTTTTTCGAACTAATTATTGCCTCATCTTCCAACAAAAGATTGTTCTTCTCAAAGTCTGTATGGTATTGATAACGTTGTTTGCTTTGAAGGAACCAAAGCTCATTTGAAAGACGAACTAATCCTGGAATGCTTTTAACTCGCTGAAATTAAAAAATAAAATATTGAAATTTCAATTTGACATTTATTATTTAACACGCATACCTCTATCATTTCGGGATTTTTGGCGATTGTTTCCATGCAATAATATTGTAAATTTGCTTTAACGCATGTTGAATTAATAAGTTTAATTGACGTTTTTGCTGAAGTTGAACATATCATTGGATAGATTTTAACATTAGGATCTAATGGAACATTTAAGTAAGCTTTGCCTTGTGGTCGACGATTCAAGTAGAATTCAATTGAGCCACGATCAAGATCTACATGCACTCCCACAATGCATCCTCTTGAATATTTTTGACCATAATACTTGACACGGCGATTGTGTTGTACAAGTCCTCGATATGAAAATCCCCATGATTGGTCGTCTTCACCAAGGAAACTCGAATACTCATAATGATGTTTATCAATGTCAACTTTGTCAGTACCAATTCCAATCATCTATGAAAGAAAATAACAACTTATTTTACGTTTCGTAATATTATAAAGAAAATCTTACCAAATCTGTTCCAGTCAAGAATGACATAATTTTCACTTCCCAATAATGTTGCATTCCATGTTCAAGTGCCTTTTCTCCTTTAATTACCGCTGTTCCTTGACTATAAATTGGATGAAATGTCAAAATGTTATCTTCCAACATTACATCTGACCGACTTTCAGCAACATCCCAAGACCATTCTTTTTGTCCGACATCTTCGCCACAAGTACAACTATTTTTCAGGATATCATTTGTAGCTAATCTTCGATCAATCATTCGTTTGCTGCATTTGCAGAATGGTGGAGCAGTATCTGAGATTAAGTTTTTAGTCATTTCACCGCCGAATAATTTGCTGATAGTTTCAGGCATTTTTATACTTAATTGATGTATCTAAAAAAATATATTTTGGTTTTTTATTAATTGAGTCACTTGTTCTTGATCTTTTCATTTAAACACAATTTATGGGGTATTTAAAGTGTTTTTTGATCAATAAGAGTTTAATTTTATATTTAAATTATTAGAATGTGTGTGTTTGTTTGAGAATCAAAACATCTAGAAATAATATCGATTTAGTGTATGTCAACTATGATGGTTTCGTTCATATCGAATATGCATTCCCATGATCTAATTTTCAAAGAATTGAAAATTACAATTTATTAATAAAATTTAGGTAAAATTATTTATTTACAAAAACTTAAGAAAAATTCATTGATGTTTTTTTTTGTAAATTTCATTCATGAACATTCTCATTGATTGTTTACAAAATTGGAATACGGTGCCAAACTGTTTCCAATTTCTCATTGAAATGTTCAAGTCTGTTCACAACGTGAAAGTACTTAGTTAATTAAGAATTTTCCTCAAAGTAAACATCAATGTCAGATGGCATGTGAAAATTAAAATGAAATTCCATGAAATTAATTCCAGGAAAATTTTTACATAGAAATTCAAATAAATATTCCTTTAAAAAGATAAACATTCAAAAATTTCAAATAAAATTTTTAATAATACGCATGTGCGTTTATTTTATTCTCCGTCTCTCACATCACACAATGCATAATAATACGGAAATGTAATCGAAAAATTCCTCAACGGGTCTAAACCATTCATAAAAAAAAACATAGAAATGGCTCTGAACATCTGTGTTTACATTTTATTTATACTTTTCATGAGAATTTTACTCAATTTTCTCTCAAAACATACCACATAATACATAATTGAAAGAAAATATCTTGCACCTTTTCAACAATTCATTGTGTGTATATCAATCAGTCTCCATGTCATTCGCGTTTCGATTAGAGCCAAGTTTTGATCCGAGAATCGTGAAATTTATAATAAATAAAAATAAAAAAGACACTGGAATTGAAACTGTAAAAATTAAAGAAATAAAATCATGTTGTGTTAAAAATCTATCAAACCAAAAGTATGTTAAATTAGAAGTGGAAATTAATTAAATGTTAAGAATTGAAATGGCATAGAAAAAAATGGATGATCCAATTCTACTACGTACATTATTTTGAATCTTAAATAATTGATAAACAAATTCAGAAGATTTCATTATAATTTTGGGGGTGAAGCTTTAATATTTTTAAATAAAATGAATGGAACTCATTTCTAAGAAATACTCTTTGAATTGTAATTTTATTTAATATTTAAACACATACAATTGTTTTTTTTTAAATTTTTCTAAAAAAAGTTCTACATCTTTTTCATTGCATTTATTATTATTATTTAAACAAAAACTTTTGTATTAAATTAAAATAAAAAAAATGTAGGCTTTTCATTGCCGAAGGTTAAAAATCTTTCTTTTTTTCAAAATAAAAGTTTATACAATACACACACATAAAAACATTGCATCAGTCTTCTTTATGTTTCAAATAATAAAAAAGATGTACAGAATGATAACAAAATGAGATAAACAAAAGAAAAACAGGAAAATCAATAAATAAAGGACGTGATGCTTTTCTTTTATGAATTATGATGAAATAATTAATGCCAAAAGTGTATAAGTAGCATAAAAATCGTGTGTAAACATAAAACAATGAAAATTTATAGCATTGAAACAGCATCCTTGTATATCATCAAAGTTATCAAAGTTCAATGTGAATAGAAAAGTTTTCCATTCACAATTTCAGTGTCAACATTGAAATGAAAATCTTAATTTCATTAAACAAATTACATCTTTATCACAATAATTTTTTTTTTGAAAAAGGATAAATGACTTTTTATCATGTGATAAAATGAAAGGTCAATTTGATAATTAACTAAAAATAAATTAGCCAATCCTTAGAATGATGACGCCTACTTAAAATGTAATCACTTCATTTATCCACCTTTATTGACAGAACCAAATTAATTCACTGTTAAATAAATTCAATAGAATCATACATATCGGTTGATCTTAAATAGAATCAATTCATGACAAGCATTCAATTTAGTACATTTTTATGTGTGTTTATTTAACGTTAAAAATGTCGGAAAAATAAATTTTATTCAATCATTCACTCAACGAGCTTGAAAAATATCAACAGCAGACTTTCGGTATTACACTGTAAGTTGAAAACGCCCCGCAAACAACCCTGTGGAATATGCATAGACTGAAGAGAAGGGGAGATGTTCGAAATTTTTATCCAAATTAACAGGAAATGCGTTAAAAATGCAATTTGAGCGTCAATTAAAGATCTCCGTCGGCCGCTCTGAAAATTGCATTGCGTGTCGTATATTTTTACAAAAAAGCATGAGAAATTAACCTTTATCAGGATGGGTCAATCTATCAAGTCCCTTTTTTGGACAACCTGATCCTCAATTATCCAGTAAATTCATAAATTTAAACAAAACCGTGATGTTTCAAGTCATTGACATTAAATTCTTAGAAAAATTTGGTCTTATTTATGCCTGCAATCCGCTTATGCTTGTTATATTTTTTGTTAAGATCAAGTTTTTCAGATTTTTTCGCAAAACGTTGTCTTATATGGACTCGTGTGGAAAAATCTGGACTAATTTTTTCAAATAGGCAATAAACAATCAAATACTTTGACATATGATTTTAATGTGAGTTTTAAGAAGCTTAAATGAAGAAATGTAAATGATAAAAAAAAATAATAATAAAAATGTATTTGTAATATTTTGAATACGTGCTGTTACATGTAATAAGATTGTTTTGAAATTGAATAAACAGTCATAATATTCAAAGAAAATTACTTCAAGGGTATCTTAAGGCAAAGGAACACCTTTTTTAAGATACGAGTGGTATCGGTCTCATTACAAGGAAATAAATTATTATTATCAAAAGTGAAGAATTGCACATTCCTTTAGAACTTCAACAAGAATATTAAAAAATAAGAAAAAAAAATATAAACAAAAATATTACATCACTAGATATACCGGTTTCCAATGGTAATGAACATATTTCAACACACATTCACGTATTTTTCCTTCATTCAAAACAAAAGTACAATGACGCTTTCATACAATAAATTTTTTTCATAGAAATCATTCACATTTTAAACCTTAATTCAAACATCGTACACAATATTTGTACCATAAACAGATGACTAACATAAACATTTTAAAATAAAAAGAAATAAATAAAAAAAAATAGAGTTGAAGTTTCGTTCAACTATAATATAATACAACTTTTAAGTATGTTTATTTAAAAAGGTATCACGCTGTAAATGCGTGATCATACATTTTTGTTGTTGTTGTAATTCAATATTTGTATATTTTATTTTTAGTTTAATTGCAAATGTAATTAAATTCATAATTACACATCTGTAAAAGGTGTCAAATGAGCTTTATCGTTATCTGATAAGAATATTTAACGAGTTTCATGTTGACAAAGCAAAGTCATGATGGATTTGTCTTAAAATGATTATTTTTAAGGTTTTCAGTGGATATTAAAGTTAAATAATCGTATTTAGATAAAAATGATGTCGATACACACACGCACATAACAAACTTCTTTGTAATTTAACATAAAGAGGAATATTCCAGAATATGTTTGATTCATTTTTTGTTTGTTATTATTATATAAAAACTCACCAAACTTAACAAAACTAGTCAAAAGTGCAAAAATATTCGCTTTTCTCATAAAAATTTGATGACAATAACTCATTAAAATTATTTGTTTTTATTCTGTAATATATTTCTTTGAAGAAAATGCAGAAATTTCAATTTAATTTCAAATACGATCTACACTCATTGAATGTCAAATTAAAACTGTTGATTCACTTTATTCTTCCAGTATTCATTCATGTTACTTACACACATCATTATAAATCACATTTACATACACATACACAAACAGTTACTTAAGTGAAATGAATTCATATTCATTGGAGTATGTGAGAAAGTTCATTGTCGATCGAACTAAAACTACACATCAATATTTGTATTTGTTCAAAATCCCATGACATGCTGTTTCAAATCAAAAGAGATTTTCTATCAGTGATAATGAAAATACAATGGACATCATCACCTCATGATTTTATTAATCTTAGATAGAATGTAAATTGACAAGATTTATTCGACTAATTTATTCACGTTAACTGACATTTTAAAATCAATATAAATTCAAAAGGAATTTTATTGTTATTTTATCAACTGAATTGATGTAAATTTAAAACCCTTTTGTAATTTATTTCTATCTAGTTTCGATATTTTTTCTCTATCATCTTATTTTATTGCAGAAAATGGATTTGAATAAAATTTTACATTAAATTTGATCTTTTTTCCCATACAATGTGTGTGTATTTTTCGTTTCCAATTGATATTTTATTGCATAACATTTGTATCATTTCATTCCAATTTATTTGAATCAGATGCAAGAACCCAATGGCAATCATTATCAACACAGCTGCCAGATAGTCTCCAATGGTGTACAATTTAAAATAAATATAAATAGATACGAATAGGCAAGAAAAAAACATGATAAAGAATGTAGGATTTGTAAAGAAAAATCGGGACATACGAAAACTTGTGTAGTGTAGTTGACAATTTTAAATTTCAATCAAAAGAAAATAAAAAGGAAGTGATAAAGAGTTAAATTATTCAAATATAAAATAAAGATATCTTTGAATAAAATTGATTTAAAAAAAAGAAATTGTATTGAAAATAAAATTCAAGTATCAAGTATAGGAGAAAGGGAAACTTGATGTTCGACATCTGTGGCAAAGTATCCAGAAATGCATTTTTGGATTGATAAGAGATCACCACAAGCTTGTATTTATAGTGGTAGTAGAGCACGTGTAGCAGCTTCATTAGGAACAAATAGTAGTAATTTTGGAGTTAGTCAATTAACGGCCGGACGTCGAATACCTAGATCAGCAACAAAATCCATGGTCACACCGATTCATCGATTCCCAACTGTCGAATGCACTCGTCCTCATTTATATAGAAACCAATCACAGCAACAACAAAGTCCTAATAGTATTACACACCAAACACATAATTTCCATCATTTAGGAACATCTGCACAACATCATTCATCTTCCTCGGCATCAGCCAACCAATATAGTATTCATCGAGTTTTCAATAAGTATGGTTATTTGTATATTATTGATTTCTTTTTTTTGACACATTTTTGGCTCATTTCTCATTTTTTTTCTCACACATACAGCTCACAATCAAATCCTGTCGACACAAATAACAGCAGTGCAACAGGTACAACAACAAATACCACGATGATTTCAGCAATTTCATCACGTCCATCGCATCACGTTCAACTACTAGCAGCCGGTAGTCGTGTAGGTGGGTCTGAAGAATCACAACTGCTACCAACTCATCTCAAATTTGGAATGTGGGCATCACTTGTACTTGCCACAATTTTTGTTACAAGTGCAAAATTTTACCTTGATCATCAAGGCACCGGATTAGAAGTCCTCTTATTCTGTGCATTTTCTGCCACATTCTTTTTAGCAGCATGCACAATATCGATTTGTAGAAGACCCGGTCCAAGTAGAGAACCTAGCATTAATACAGCGCACACAATTCAAACACAAACAGATCAACTCTCATCTGTCGAACCAATTGTACAGGTAATTAACTACTTACTTGCTTATTTAAATAATTCACAAATATTTAAATTTAAATTGTTATCACAATTCACGACTTGTTACTTGAACGTATTGAAAGAAACTGAAAACTAAATACATCATTTCACAAATTAAATATTCAGCATCAAATTAATACGTAGAACTGATAAATATTCAACTAGACAAAAAAATATTTTCACAATTCTCAAAAAAAAACAATCAACTGATAACAAATTGATTTTTTTTAATTGTTTTCATACGAAACGCGACTAACACGTGCTCAATGTTCGTTGTTCCAAATTTAAATCGGAAAAAATAAAATCATTTAATTAACATAATTTGTGTTACATTTTTCATTATCAATGTTAATTATGATGATTAAGGTCCACATACCATTATCAATTTTGGCTTTAGAAACAAGCATAATTTTTTTATTTGAATATTGTAAATATTTTTTTTAATTCGTCTTATCTCCAGACACATTCATAAAAATAATTATATTTATTTTTGATTTTCGAATAAAATTCATTTTGATTTGTTTTAAATATCATGAATCGAATAAATAAACGCAAAAAAATCATCAAAAAATTATAAATACTATTAAAATGTTACGATAGGTCAGTTTTTTTTAATTCGCAATTGATTGCAATTATAAAATCCTTATCTGTTTATTTTTCTTTTATTACAGAACAATTATGATGCAATTGCAGTAGCACAAATTCATCATCAACAAGCGATAGCTCCTCCACCACCATATCATATTGCTATTTTACTTCCAGGTACTGTAAAATTGATTGTGATATTTTTTTTTTATTAAAATATTGATTTTAATTTTTTTATTCCAGATAACGCAAAAGAACAACCCGATGAGGCACCACCTCCATCATACGATAAAATTATAATTTAATTATGAAATATTTTTGCTTCATATTCTTTTGTTATCATTATAAGAATAAGATAATTGATTGAATATTTGTGATCTATTGATATAAAATATATATATAAAATTAAAAAAACGAAGGTATTTGCCTTGAACTCTACACTTAGTTTTAAAAAAATAATTTAGATGACTTGAAACTTGCTTCTAATTATTTTTATTTCGAATTATCAATGTTTTTTTATAATTTCATGTTGACAAAGGAAACATGTAAAATTTTTAAATCTGTGATGTTGATTAAATTATTTATTCATATTGTAATATAACGATTAAAAATACTGGAAATTACTTTACTTGTAAAACTTTTACAGCGGAAAATGTGTAAAAAAATATTAATAAATCATAAATAGATTATATCTCATAAAAAGTCCTATTCAGATTTTTTTTCTTTTATTATAATCGAAGGTAAGTAATTAAATTAAGTAAAATAAAATGAAGAAGATTTTCAAAGTAATTGAAAGTGAAAATGAGAATCCTTTAGCTCTAAGAACAACAGCTGATTCGGCTGGCAATACCAAATCTTGGTTGTAAATTAATTGGCTGTAAAAGTAGTGAAATTGTTAGCTTTGAATTTAAAAATCAACTAAAATATTCCTCTACTTACTTTCTGATCAAACCACTATCAAACGATGTAATTTCAACTCGAAATTTACTCGGTATATCAGATTTTGAAAAGTGATCATATAAATTGACAGCGACACTTTTGTTCTCAAAGTTGATTGCGATGACATAGGTTAAGACATCACTCGATTTCCTCATGTAAATCAAAATATTTTGATCCATATTTTTATCTGAACTGAATTTGAATGAGCTCTCTTTCATTAACTTATGGAAGCGAATTAGCTCCTTGAATATTTTAAGGTGACTATTCTCTGCAACCAACTGATTTTTTACATTCACTGTTTCATAATCAGGTCCAACAGGTAACCAAGTTTTTTCTGCTGTACTGAATCCAGCATTTTTCTCATTACTCCATTGAAATGGAGTTCTGGTGGGATCCCGTGTTCGTTCCACATAAAAAGTCGAATTTGTAGCACATGCTTGTGGATCTTGTGTATCTTGCCAAGAAATAAAAACATCTGTCATGCCAATTTCTTCACCATTATATGTAATGGCATGTCCAGGCAAGGTTTGTATCAAAGTGTTATACAAATCGATACGATTCGTACCAAAACGTGTGGCAAGGCGTTTTTGATCATGATTTCCCAAAACCCAATTCGGTGAATATCCACTTGGGATGTAGCTCAAGTAGTTTTCTATAAAATTTCGCATTTCACGAGCTGAAGTTTCTTTTGTTTATGTCAAAAGTGGTTCAAAATTAAATGGAATATCAGCACCACGTAAATGATACCTTCGAAGATCCTCGGGTGGAGCAGCAACTTCTAACATCATTATTTTTGATTCATTTCCGCTAAATTCATCAAGGACTTTACGCCATTCAGATACCATGTCATATGTTTCACTTTGATTTTGTGTGTAAATGTGCTGTAAAATCAAATTAAGAGTACAATTAAGTAATAAATTAAAATGAATTACTTACTTTATAATAACAGCTCAATGCTGGGTTATCACATTCTCCACTTGGAGGTTCTTGTAAAAGAAATTCAGCTGTATCAGGTGCAACTTCAAACAGACATGGAACTGCGTCAATTCGAAAGCCTGAAATTCCCTTATTCAGCCAAAATCGCATAACATTTTTCATTTCCTCAACAACTTTTGGATTGCGATAATTTAAATCAGGCTGAAAATAAAAGAAAAATTATATTCAAATAACGAATATTATGATATTCATATTACTTGTTGTGGCATAAATTGATGAAAATAATATTCCTTTCGTTTTTCACTCCATTCCCACATACTACCAACCATTACACTCACCCACCCATTTGGTGGCATTGGTCGAATAGCTCCTTGCGACTCATCAATGAAACCAGGATGCCAAATATAATAGTCCTCATAACCCACCTCTTTATTTTCAGATTTAGTGAACCATTCATGTTCATTGCTTGTATGATTTGGAACGAAATCCATAATAAGATGTATTCCGAAAGACTTTGTTCGATTAATCAATTCTTCGAAATCTTTCATTGTACCAAATAATGGTTCAATTTCTCGATAATCTGAAATGTCATATCCTGCATCAATTTGAGGACTTTTCATTATCGGGTTCAGCCAAATGCCAGCAATTCCCAATTCTTGTAAATATCTCAAATTACTTATGACACCTTGAATGTCACCAATTCCGTCTCCATCTGAATCCTTGAAACTTCGCGGATATATTTGATAAAAATTTGCGTTTTCGTGCCATTTCTGAGCATAAACTGAATGAATTGCAAAAATTATAAATATGATAGGAGTTTTCATTGTCGCAACTCTTTTGTGACTAAAATCTGATTTCATTCTTATGCAATGGTTGTTATTTTTATCAATGTGTCTCAGTTTTTATCTAAAATGAGCAAATACTTCTAAATTTAAGGACTTTTCAAGTTCAATTTATATATGATAAACAAAATAATGTAAATAAGTTCCAGCAATGATATAAAGGGAAGCACAACTCAGCATTGATTAGTTCATATCGTTACTCTGCCGTGATTTTCATTGAAATTTGGTTAAAATGTGGTTTAAATTAATTTTATTACTGGTTTCACATTCGTGTTTAATAAATGCAAAGGAATGGTGGCAAGGAGCAAATTTTTATCAAATTTATCCGAAAAGTTTTATGGATTCCGATGATGATGGATATGGTGATTTACAAGGAATTCGGTCGAAAATTCCTTATTTAAAAGATCTTGGAATTGATGGAGTTTGGTTGTCACCTATTTATACTTCGCCCCAAAAAGATGGTGGTTATGATATAACAAATTATACGGAAATTGATCCAATGTTTGGTACAATGAATGACTTTGATCAACTTATCAAAACCGTTAAAGAAAATGGAATGCATCTTATTTTAGATTACGTTCCAAATGTAATTCAAGCAAAAATTTAACATGTTTCAAAAAATAAATATAATAATTTTAATTTTCGCTCACAGCATACATCAGACGAGTCTGTTTGGTTCAAGAAATCTGTTGAACGTGATCCTTATTACGAGAATTTTTATGTTTGGCATCCGGGAAAACCAAATCCTGCTGGTGGTAGAAATTTGCCACCTAGCAACTGGTTAAGTGTGTTTCGATTTAGTGCATGGGAATGGAATGAACAACGAGGTGAATATTACCTACATCAATTTGTAGCAGGACAGGTAAAGTATTGACCAATAATTTGAGTAAACAATAATTTCGTTTTATTATTCAAGCCTGATTTAAATTATCGTGAACCAAGAGTTGTAGCTGAAATGAAGGAAGTTTTGCGATTTTGGATGAGACGTGGTGTTTCTGGATTCAGAATCGATACAATTCCAAATTTATTTGAGACTGTCAATGCAGATGGAAGTTTTCCAGATGAGCCAGTTAGCGGATATTGTGACGATCCTGAATCTCATTGCTATTTAAATCATATTTACACTGCCAATTTACCTGAGACTATGGATATGGCATATCAATGGCATCAAGTATTGGAAGAATTTAGAGGTGATGGTCAAAAAATATTGATGACTGAAGCATATTCTCCCTTGAATATCATTGTTGAATATTATGGCAATGACACTCATAATGGTAGTCAAGTTCCCTTTAACTTTGAAGTTCTTACAAAATTAAATAAAGACAGTACTGCAAGAGATCTCAAAGTTATTGCTGAAAATTATTTGAATTACATACCAACTGGTAAAGGTTATTTACCTAATTGGGTATTAGGCAATCATGATCAACATCGTTTAGCATCGCGTTTAGGTGAAAGTCGAGCTGATTTGTATAACATTTTTATTCAGACAATGCCTGGCAATGCAATCACTTATCAAGGTGAAGAATTGTGTATGCCAAATGTAGTGGTAAGTTGGGAAGATACACAAGATCCTCAAGCCTGTAATACAAATAGAACAGTTTATCATGAGCATTCAAGAGATCCTGCTCGTACTCCATTTCCATGGGATGGCTCCAAAAATGCTGGTTTCACTTCTTGTAAGCCATGGTTGCCAGCTGGAACGGACTATCCTAAATATAATGTAGAAAAACAACTCAGTGAACCAAATAGTCATTTGAAAATTTTTAAAAAACTTGTGAAACTTCACAAATCACCAGCTTTCAACGATGGAATTTATGAGGGATGCAATAATATAAATAATAATGTATATTCTTATATAAGAGCAAATAGCACTGATACATTTATTGTTGCATTGAATTTCGGAAAGCAAACTGAAACTGTCAACTTTGAGGAAGCGTATCGTTCAATAGGCAAGAAAGGAAAAATTGAAGTTGCATCTTTGGACTCTGGTTTAAATGAAGGGTAAAATAATTTACATATTCTATAAAAATTAATTAATACTTTTCTATTTTTTTCAGGGATGAATTGCAATTAAATAACGTAAATATACCCAAGGACACTGGTGTAGTTATCAGAGTTACAAATGGAGTGAATGCATTGTTTAATAAGTTACATAATACGATTTTAATTATTGTTATCGCTTTGTTTGTTATATTTAAGAGCCATTAAAGTTAATCAAAGTTATTCATATCTTAGTTAAACATTATTGAACGAAAATAAAATAAAAAGAATAATTCCAAAATCGTTTTTCTCTAATTTTCTCTATAAATTTGCCCTTTATCTTATCATCAGTTAAACTTCGAATTCTCTGAATTGAGTGAAATCACCTATTTTTATCGACAAAAAAATTGAACTGTTATTTTTGTTTGAAAGGCCGTTCTACAAATTGAGAGCACGTGCCCGATCAGCATAGAAATGTTTTGTAACGGTCTTTTTATTTGAATGACATCTTCTGTTTGACATTTGACAAGTAGTTGGGATTCAACAATGTTTGTAAACAACCGCAAAACGTTTCTAATAAATTTTAATCCTGAAATTAAATAAGATTTTGAATCTGAAATGGCACAGAAGATTGATCAAAAAGAGTATTTAAAGAAGTATCTTTCTGGCGATGTGGGGAGTGAAAAAAAGAAAAAGAAGAAAAAGTCGAAAGAAATCAAGGGAAAGACGTAAGATTTTATATAACATTATTTTTTGGTAAAATAAAATTACATGTTGTTCTTTTTCAGAGTAACTGTTGTTGATGACGATTGGGATTTTTCTAAAATCAAACACCTTGATGATGATGCAGAAATTGAAGCAGCTGTTTTACTTAATGAAGATGCTCCACAAATCGTAGGTGTTATTGATGAGCGCCCACCAGAATTGAAAGCTCTAGATTATAAAAACAAATTATGGAAAGGATTGAACGAGGTTGATAGACCAAGTTCTACAAAGAGTAGTAAATCTCATTCAATTGAAGTTAAATTCAAAAAAGAAAGACATGATGATTTGTCACCAAAACGATCTAGAAAAAAGAGTCCAGATCTTTCACCACAAAGATCCCGTAGAAGGAAAAGTTCTGATGAAGATTTATCTCCAAAACGATCCAGAAAAAGAAGTGAAGATCTTTCACCTCCAAGACCAAGGAAAAATAGGAGTCCTGATATTTCTCCTCAAAGACGAAGAAATGATGAGAATAATCGAGAATCGTCATCTAAACGACAAAGAAAATCTAGGTTTACTGATATTTCACCTGAAAGAGAAAATCGAACGCAAAAAAATAGTCCTTACATGAGTCCTTCACGTGCTCGAAAAGATTTAGACTTGTCACCTATTAGAAAAAGACGTGAACGAACGCCAAGCTTATCACCGACTCGTGCTAGAAAAGATTTAGATTTATCACCTGATCGAAATAGAAAATCAAATAAGTATTCACGGTCACCAAGACGTAATAATCAGAGTCCTGGTAGAAGAAGACGATCTCCCGATCTTTCACCTCAACGAGTAAATCGCAATCGTCGTAAATCTACAGAGTCACCTCCTCCAACTCATGGTAAAATGAAACGTACAATGGATGGCAAAATGGCTGGATTACAAAATGCAAATAATTTAAAAGTTGAAAATGCGGCACACAGTAAACGTGAAGCTGAAATGTATGAAAAAATGTCTGAAGAAATGTCTGGTAGAAATGCCCAAGCTAGAGTAAGAGCTACTGGAGCTGTTGACCGAAGAAAACTTGAAGCAAATCTAGCAAAAGAACGAGAAAAAGAGGAAAAATATGCAGAACGTAAGCAAGTGTATGATAAATGGGGCAAAGGTGTGAAACAATTAGAAGATTATAGAGAACATTTAGAGATAGCAGCTCGTGATGCTAGTAAACCGTTTGCAAGATATGCTGGAGATGAGGATGTTGAGCGGCATCTAAAAGAGCAAGAGAGACTGGAAGATCCAATGCTCAACTATATCAGATCGAAACGCAAGCAAAAAGAAATTAAGGAAAAGGTTCCTACGAAACCAATTTATAAAGGACTTTTTCCGGACAATCGATTCAATATTCGTCCGGGTTACCGTTGGGATGGAGTTGATAGGTCTAATGGATATGAAAAACGGCATTTTGAAGCTATAAATGTTAGGAAAGCAACTAAAGAAGAGGCTTATTTGTATAGCACAGAAGATATGTAAAAACGTGGGATATGAAATAACAAAAAATGTTTCATTTATCAAAAAATATTTTTATAAATTAAATAAAAAAAATTAGAAGTATGAGATTTCATTTTTTTTTTTTTTTAACGACGACCACCACGATTGTAGTTAGAATGGCCTCTTGGTTGGTAATTTCCATCATCTTTACGATCATTGTAAGATTCAGATCCTCGTTGAGACCATCCGCCTTGGACTCTTGAACCACGACCTCTACCTCGATTGTCTTGGTAACCTCCTCGATTATCTTGATAACCTCCGCGATTATCTTGGTAACCTCCTCGATTATCCCTATATCCTCCTCTATTGTCAGAATCTTGCCTTTGATAAGATTGACCCTGATTGAAATTATTCCCTTGATTCTGATTGTAATTATTTTTATTATAATTTCCTCCGTAATTTTGTTGTTGACCTTGAAATCCTTGCTGATTATTTCCATACGACTGCTGTTGATAACCTGCATTGTGCTGATTTCCACGTTGACTGAAGTTTCCACCCTACAATTTCAATGAAAAGTCTTATGAATTTGAATGAACATGAAATCAGTCTTTTGTAATAAAAAAAAAATGATAATATGAAGATAGTTTAATGTGTAGTGAAGGTTTTTGAGCTCTCAGCTCTTCTTTTATTAAATTATAATGTAAATAAAAAAATTAATTTAAAAGAAAATGCAGTTCAATTTGTTTAGCCCAATTAGAATCGTTTCTTATACTTTTTTTGTGACTATTGAATAAAAATAAAAAAAATAATAAAGAGATCAAATGTTAATTGTATGAAACTTACTCTTCCACCACCTCCTTGAGGACCTCCAGCTCTATTCTTTTGCCAGGAAGGCATTTCTGGAGGAGGAACTTGATGCTCGTAGGCTCTACCGCCTCTATCAGGAACATTACCCATAATGTGTCTTTGAATTTTGCTCTTTGTGTTTTTTCTTACATTAGCACTGCTCGTTTTCTCAATGATAGCTAAATTTTCTCGAGCTGCCAATAAAGCTGGAATATCAGTTCGTTGTCCACCACAAGTCAACTGTTCTAACTTTTGTCGTTTAGAAGCAAATCTCTCAGTAATTTCAGCTTCTTTTCCTTTCAATTTTTCGGACCATTGGAAACTTTGAACAGTACAATCCAGTCGAGTGAGTAACATTTTTCGACGCATATCATACTCATCATCTAGTTCTTTTTGCAAAATAGCTAAATTTGCCCAGTTTTCATCACTTACACGAGTCTTTGGACAAAACAATGGTTTACCTAACCGTTTGAGTCCATTAGTACGATTAATTATTTCATCAAATTTTTGATTTATCTTGTCGAAAATCAACTTGGGACTTATATTATCTGGAGGTTTTCCTAAATTTAATGTGATGGCAATATCTTTTAAAGCTGCTGCTGTTGGTGTTTCGTGCTAAGTAAAAACAAAGAATTTTAACAAAAAATTAATTAAAAATGAAAATATCCTTACTAATGTAATTGCTAAATCCTTTTTGGAATCTTTACTTCTGGTGACATTGCACATCTTTTGTGCCATTAACTCGTTCAGCAGGAATTCTAACAATAAAAATCGAGTCTCAGTAGAATTCAAGCGAGATGAAACAGGACCACTCATGAACATGTTGTAAGGACATTGAATTTCTTTCAAAAACCCAGAAAGTTCCAACATGAATGTATTCAAGTCATCATCTTTACTTATCTGAAATGAAAATCAATAATCAGAAATATTTTAAATTGTATTCATTTGAACATTCTCTTACTCTTTCATCAAGGTTTCCTAATCCGGCTATTTCATTTGAAATCCAAGACACCAAATTACGAAATTCAACATTGATTTTATCATCACTTACAGTTTGTAATAGAGCCGATGGTTCAAGTAAATTGCCCTTGTAGCTGAAAAATATTGCATTTAAATAAAATGTTCTAATACTTAAAATCCATTTTTTACCCAACAAGTTCAAGAGAGTCAAGAATTTTATTTTCCATGTTTGATTTTTTTTATTACAGACCGGCTGATTTTGTAGACATACACTATTAAATAATTACAGTGATTCTCACTCAAATTTTATTGTTATTGAAATTCTGAGGTGTTTATTTACAATTATTTTAATAAAAATGAGTAATTCACTTCGTATTTTAAGTGAAAATGATGAAAATCTCAAGAAAAACACAGAAAAATAATTTAGTTCTTGCCACCAGCGCACTCTAGAATTCGTGGTCACAAGTAAAAATTTAACAGGGTTGGATTATTTGCAGATTCAAATTATTTTGGGAAATAAATTTTTACCATATCATAAACTTATTTTAAAGATTCTCCATAAAATATTATTCAGTTTTGTCATTTTTCATTGAATTTTCAAAACCAAGTCAATTTTGAACTGCTATCATTTTTTATTTATATGATTGAACAGTTTTCCAGACTACTTTTAGAATTCATACAATTGTTACTTGGGCATTTCTATTTTGCGCCAAATTGTTCAAATTAACAAAAAAAAACAAATTCTATCATGAGTCAACAAGGAGCAATTAAAAAGAGAATTCACGCCCCAATAAGGTCAGATGAGGCTCCATATGAGTTGGAACAGTTACTGATTCATAATGTGATGCTTTACATATTTCCTCCATTAAATACAATCACCATTTATGAGTTTGAGGTAATTCTGATTTTAGTTGACATCAAGAAAAATAATTAAATTATTAAATTAAATTTAGGAATGGGCAACAGACCGTTTAAAGATCCTTCGCATCATAGAGACATCTTCAGCTAAATACACACCCATGTCACAGGATTGGAAAGACTCAATTATTCGAGAAATGCTTGGTGAAGGTCTGAAATCATATACTCGGCTATTTAAAGGTAACGGAAACACTCCAGCTGATTTAGAAGCACGGAAGAAGGATTATATTTCACATTTTGCACTTAAGTGGGCTTACTGTCAAAGTGAAGATTTAAGAAGGTAACTAGAACATTTCATTTGATATAATAATATGGTGGTTTTAATTCGCATTTTCATTTTATAGATGGTTTGTGCGGCATGAACTTTTGATGTTTCGTTTCAAGTTCAGTGAATTGTCCAAAACAGGAGTTCATGAATTCAAAAATGCTTATCAACTGAGCTATGAACCAATATCAGAAAATGAAAAACTTGAAATTCGTAACGGTCTTTTTGATAGTACAAACGAAAATTCAATGTTCAAAATCGAGGAAATGGATTTTTACAAAGTTCCATTTACTAAAGTGCTTAATCTCATTACAAATCGGAATTGTTTTGTTAAGAAAGGTTTTGCATATGTGAGTAGTTCGGATTTTGTTCACATTGCTGCTGGAATTCATGAAAAATTACTCATCGACGGATTGAAAAGTCAATTAAATATTCTAAGTGATTTGCAAGCTGATGAAAAATTATCAAAAATTGTAAAAAGTTTCCTTACAACTTATACTGGTAAGGATTATGCTGTTGGTGAGAATGTTGTCGCAATTGAAAATTTGGATCAATTATCCAAAAAAAGTTATCCATTGTGCATGCGAATGGCACATGAACATCTTCGAGAAACCCACAAATTGAAGCATAACGGAAGATTACAATACGGACTTTTTTTGAAAGGAATCGGTGTAACATTAGAGGACTCACTTCGTTTTTGGCGTGATGAGTTTTGTAAAATAATGGATGTGGATAAATTTGAAAAAGAACATCGTTATAATATTCGATATAATTATGGAAAAGAAGGCAGTCGTACAAATTGGAGTCCACATTCTTGTATAAAAGTAATAAATCAAATTCCTTCACAAGGTGACTGTTGTGGATGCCCATTCAAATTATTTTCTCCATCTGATTTAAAACAAAAACTAACGAAATATGGTCTTTCCAACTTCCATTCACAAGAGGTTGTCGATTTAGCGCAAAAAGGTCATTATCAAGTGGCATGTGGAAAATACTTTGAAATTACTCACGATACCAAAATAGAACAAGGTATTAACCATCCTAATGGTTATTTTGAGCTAAGTCAAGAAGTTGTTGGAAGTCGTCAAGCAAAAAAACCTTCTACACCAACCGCAGCCTCACAGAAAAGCCGTCAAAAGGATTTAATTTTAAAGAAGAAAAAACAACAAGAAATGTTTGAAAGTGAGTATGACGCTGATTTATGGAAATTAACTCAAGAAGAAGAGGAAAAGTATTATGCTAGGTTGGGTCAAAAACCACCAGAAAAAGAAAACAAAAAACCTGAATCGAAGCCTGATCAATCTAAACCAACGCCCACACCAAGTACAAGTAAAAGTGTTTGGGATGATGAAGATGACTTTGATATATCAGAATTGGATGAAAGCATCGTAATGCAATATTGATACTTAAAATTCATCCTGAAAAATTGTCAATAAACCAATTTAAATTTTGAAAACCTGATTTTTATTTAAATTTGTTGCCATCAAATAAAAATAAATGGTTCTATTTTTAGAAAAAGAAGTTAAGATTGTTAAGAATATTAATCCAACTCCTAGGATACTTTATACCAGTTAATTTTTCACTAAATTTGGTTTATATTGATAAAAAAGAGTAAAAATGAAAAAAGAAACCTGTCAAATTTTTTGATATAAATACGGACATTTTGACCAAAAGAATCAGAACAAGCTTAAAAGTTAAAGTGAGTACCATAAACAATTTATCAATAAAGTCTACAATGAAATTCGCAATATTTTTTGCTGCTTTTGCAATGGTTTTTGTGACTGTTTATTCTGCAAAAGAAGTCGAAACCTGTAGCAATGATGGACCCGGTTGTGTAGGCTCAAATATAAAGCCTTACATTTACGTTCCAAAAGAAGGATCTGAAACCGTATATTATCGTGTAAGTCCAGAACTTTTCCAAATCTTTTCTTTTTTTAATATTTTTTTTATTATATTTGGGCAGTGTTTGAAACCAGCTTTAGAATGTGAAAAGGGTGAAAAATTTTATCCGCCAGAGCAAAAATGTGTTACATAAGATTTTTCAACTTTTTAATTTACTTTCGTACAACTTTCGTCTGAAGAACATCAAAAAAAAATTTAAACTTGAAGATTTTATAATTGAACCGCTTTGAAAATGTGAAATAATAAACGAAAATAGTTTGAGTTTTATTTGATCGTCTTTCGTTTTTCTGTTTTATTTTATTCAAAATCATTTTCATTCATAAAATAGAATATTAAAGTCTAAAAACAATCAAATGTATCTGAACTATTGCTCTTGTCTATAAAATTGCGCCAATAAATTAATAATCTTCAGTTGGGCTTTGCATCCATTGAAAATAAAAAACCTGAATCGAAGCCCGATCAACCTAAGCCAACGCCCACACCAAGTACAAGTAAAAGTGTTTGGGATGATGAAGATGACTTTGATATTTCAGAATTGGATGAATGCATCGTAATGCAATATTGATATTGTAAATTTATCCTCAAATATTGTCAATAAACTAATTTTAATTTTGAAAACCTGATTTTTATTTAAATTTGTTACCATCAAAATAAAATAAATGTTTCTATTTTTAGAAAAAGAAGTTAAGATTATAAACACCTGGATTTTTTTGCACAAAATTTGGTTTATATTTATAAAAAAGGAGGTAAAAATAAAAAAGAAACCTGTTAAATTCATAAATATTCATACATATGTATTTATAAAAATAAACTTATTTTTTGATATAAATACGGACATTTTGACCAAAAGAATCAGAACAAGCTTAAAAGTTAAAGTGAGAACTATAAACAATTTATCAATAAAGTCAACAATGAAATTCGCAATACTTTTTGCCGTTTTTGCAATGGTTTTTGTAACTGTTTATTCTAAAGAAATTTCAATCTCAACTTGTAACAGTCCAAGTTGTGCAGGCGGTTCAAGTGGCGGCTCTTACATTTACATTGCAAAAGCAGGAACTGATGACGAATATTATCGGGTAAGTTCATAACTTTTATTCCAAATCATGACTTTTTCTAATATTTTTTATTATATTTTTGCAGTGTGAAAAACCAGCTTTGAAATGTGGAAGAGGTGAAAAATTTGAATCGGAAGAGCAAAAATGTGTTGAATGTGGCTGTTAAACTCTTTGATATATTTTCGTACAAGGTTCATCAAGAACATCAAAAAACATTTTTAAATTTGAAGATTTTGTAATTGAATCGCTTTGAAAATGTGAAATAATAAACGAAAATAATTTGAGTTTTATATTACCGTGTTTCTTTTTTCTGTTTTATTTTATTCAAAATCATTTCATTCATAAAATAGAATATTAAAGTCTAAAAACAATTAAATGTATCTGAATGCGCTTGTCTATAAAATTGCGCTAATAAATTAATAATCTTCGTAGTATAATTTGTTTAAGTTTCAATTAATTTGATCTGATATTAATTTTCTTTATTTTGAATTTTTTCTTAAATTTATTTTTGTTTAAATTTTTGTTGTTTAATATGAATCAGACTTTCGGTGGTGGAAAGTATTTAAGAGATTGAGTTGTAGTTTATCTTGCACTGAATCCATCACCAGTTGGGTCAAGAATCCATGGATAGTTGTTAGGGCATTCCATGCATGTGAATAATCTTAATGTTTCTCCAGGTAATTCACGAGTTGTTAATGGACAGGCATTTGGCAACGAGCAGAAAGGTTGTCCCTTAACATCACATTTCTCTTTCCATTCTTGGAAGTCTCTGAGTGAATTAAGTTCAGTTGGGTTTTGCATCCATTGAATAACTTGTAACATTGTAACAAAGAAGACATCATTACGTCCCAACATTTCTTCGATAAATTTAATAAGTTCGTCTCTGTATTCTTTCTTTGATTTCAACCATGAAGCGTGGAAGTGAAGACCTAATGGAGCACGGTTACTACTGTAGTGACGATTGAAATTGTGTCTCAAGAGACGACCGAATTGTTCACCAGTTTGAATATTTGAGCATGAATCAACCATGTGACAACCTGGAAGTGATTCATCGAATGTTGGATCATCACGACGATCTAATTCATTCATGACCATTTCCCAGACTGGATGACTACGTGATGGACAATTGTGAGCATTACCATTACATTTGTGTGGCATGCGGAAATACAAGGTGTATGGCCAGATTGGTACACGTCCTAATGAAGCTGTAATTGATGCATCATAAACGAAAAATTGGTCAGCCATCATTTCAAATTGTTTATTGCCACCAACACGTAAATATGGAGCACGAACACCAATAATTGAGCCATCAGTGATATTAGCAAAACGTTCAATGATTAAACGACCACCAGCCATTTCAGCTAACCAGTCGTCATAGGTTCCTTCGGACCAGTAATTTGGATCATCTTTGTGTGTCAATGAGAAAGCAGAGATTTCATGACCACGACGATGCAAATCTTGAACAGCTGAGTAATTGGTATATTTGTGTGATACGAAGAATGTTCCACGAATTTGACAACCATTTGGATTTTGACGTTGACCATTGAAAATATCTTCATACAAATCAATGTTATCAACATTTACAGCACCATTAAATGTAATTGTAATCATTTGTGGGACTTGTTGTGGTTCAATGTTACCAGGAATACGAGTACCATCAGCTGAGCAGAAACAATCTGGCAAGACACATTGTGTTGGATCGCAATCAGGAGCACGATTTGGATCAGTTTCAACAGCTACATACAAAAAATTACATTACAATCAAAATACTAATTAAAATAAATTTAATTTAACTT
This sequence comes from Culicoides sonorensis, assembly GCA_900002565.1. Classification (NCBI taxonomy): domain Eukaryota; kingdom Metazoa; phylum Arthropoda; class Insecta; order Diptera; family Ceratopogonidae; genus Culicoides; species Culicoides sonorensis. Next base: position 135,148 of record LN483443.1, on the reverse strand, counting down.
ACAGCAAGCATTTTCATCTGACTCATCTTTGCAATCAGGTTTTCCATTACAGAACAACTCCTTGTCCAAACATTCTCCGTCACCACATTGCAATTTACCTTCAGGACACACAGGTTCATCGGTCTTGAAATTTGGTAAAGCCTTGCGTGGCTCTAATTATCAAATCAAATTAAAGAAAAAAAAAATTAACACATGTCTCATTCAAAATTTTAAATGAAATCTCTTCTAATATTATTTGATTGAAAGTGAAAGCTGTGTTATTAACAATCATCTATATGCTAAATAGTTATTAAAATATGGTGGTGCTATTTATGTGTCTGTTTGTATTTAAAATTATCACTAACTGAAGTGGTTCTTAAGTCTCATGGTATTTAAATTGAAATGTCAATAAGTTTTTGACGAAACATCACGAGAAAAAAAGGAAATTAAAGCAAAAAACATGCAGGTATTATTTAAGAAAAAAATAAAAACGGTTATTTACATAGAAATTTTGAAAATTAAAATATTGATTATTTTTAAAATTGAACAGTTTTTTTTTAATTGAGATATTAAATACTTTGAATGAAAAAAAGGAGAATTTAAAATAAACAAATTGAATATGAGACAAAAGATTTTGTTAAACATGCTTATTACTTAACCCTCTACCTCAACTAAATTTAAGTTATTAAAATTATGTTAGTAACGAAGTTCATGTCAAATGGCTTAAATATTTCATTGAAGTTTGATCTAAAATAAAGTTAAAGATTTAATTTTTTAATAGTAGAAATATTTACAAGTTTTGGTTATTTAACTTAATCATGAATATTGTAAGAAGATGAAGCAAAACTTCATTATGGACTAAAGCAGTTGAAATATTCATTTGATTCGTAATCATGACTTTTGGTGTATAATTCCAAACCAGATATAAATTCTGTCGCTTAATCTTAAAAAAAAACCAATTTAACCACTTAATAATAATTTTTCTACTTGTATAATAAAGTTGTGTTCTTGGTTTGAGACTTACTTTCTTTTTTGTCGCAATTGCTAACCTTAGCTTTCCAATCACAAGTTTGCTTTTCAATGTCAAAAGCTAAACCAGAAGGGCATGTGATTTTTTTGAGTCCAGATCGAGTACATCTGGACATTGTAATATTATGAAATATTTATGAATTTCATATAAATATATATTTTTTTTTTGTAAGAAGACACATAAATGACCCATGATAAGAATGTAGATAGTAGTGGTAGTAGTAGTAACACAGAAGTAATACACATTTTAACATTTATTTCAGTAGTAAATTTTTTTTTTATATAAAATGAAAGAAAGAAAAAAAAGAAGAGAAAATATTTTAGTAAAGCATGAAAGTATGGACGTTACATCACCTCTTCATTTTAACATTTTTCATATCATTTAACATATAAATTATCTCATTAAATCTGCAAACAGTTAAATAATCGCGATATGAGATAATATTATCACATTTATAGGTGAAAGTATGTGATAAAAAAAAACTCTTTTAAAATGTATTGGCAATAAAATTCAAAAAAAAAAAATGTTAAAATTAAATATGAGTAACGTCCATTTAAATTTGACTTACTTCCAAGTTGATCACAGTTTTTAACATTTGATTTCCAATCACACGTTTGTCGTGCAACATCAAATGCTAAACCAACTGGACAACGGACAGTAGCTAATCTGGTTACACCATTTTCACCAGCGTTATCGCACCTATTTTTTGATCAATTTAATTGAGATCGTTTTTTTTTTGGTTTATTTAAAAATTTTATGTATTTTTTTTTTGAAGATGGTGTAAATTTTTGAATTGATTAACGATTAAATGGTCCAAAATTTACCTGACAACATCACGACAATCACCGTCGGTTGAAAGACGGAAATATTCATCTCCAGGTCTATCATGACACAGTTCATCTACATTTGGTTCATCGTCTCCATCATCTTGTCGTTTAACGCGGACTTCAGCTGCTGAAATAAAACAATAAAAATCGAAATATTATTTTAAATTTGAATATTGAACAAAAATGGCCAAAAAAATTATAATGTGATGATGAAGATAATCAAATCAATTGGTTTTGCATATAAAACAAAAAAAAACTTTCACTTTGATCTCTTAAATCAGCGATTTAACGTTAACTTTAAAGGATTAATTCCATTAAAATCGAATCAGAATCATGATTTAGGAGAGTGTTGCATAAAAATTAACTTGACAATGTCATAATATTGAATATTTATAAGTAACAAGAAAGTTTTCACCTTCGATCCAAAAACAAATACAAATAAATGCATATCGAAAGTGAAATTATTATTATTGTAACTTTATTATTGAATTTGAATATCTCGTTTTACTTAATTAAAAAAAAAAAAAATAAATAAAAACTTTACATAATAATTTTTATTTTTTTGGTATAGTTTTATGTCAACACATAAACCAGATTTTACAACACAAGGCATATGTCATTTAATTTCGTACAGAAACTCACATAAAATTATATGAAAATCGAATGGTATATCATTAATTTTATTATAAAAATATGAGTTTTACATGAAAAAATGCAGTTTCATATACACACAAGTACACACACACCCAGAAAAAGTTGCATGATTCTCTTCCTTGTCTCTTATAAGTTTACACAAGCTTTATTAATATAAGTGACATTTAACGTTGGAATTAATGTTGAAATTGTAATAATAATAATAAATTTAATAATTCGTGATGTTATAAGTGGTCTAACGATAGAAAAACTTGTCTTTGTCTTGATTGTAACTTTTCATTATTCAAATTTAACTTAACAATCTACTTGAAGGCCAATCAACCGACCGATTTAATGTACTTTTCCACTGTTATTGCTTGTTACACAATTAAATGGATGGAAACTCACTTTCAATTGTGTTTGAACATTTAATTTACAATAAATTTTATTTACATCAAAGTACGAACCCGGCCGGTTTCGCGAAGTGAGCATGAACAATAATAATATTAAAATAAAATTATCTTATAAGGCAATCAAATTATAAATGTGTAAAATTTGTTTGAGATTTATTATTATTATTATAATAATAATAATAAATAATAACAGAAATTTACTTAAATGGGTGCGACTAGTTAATAACACTTATGATTGAAACATAAAATAATAATAAAAAATTTCGTAAGTTTTTATTTTTTTTTTTGTATTCATTTCAATAATAAACAAGTATTGAAATTAAGAAAAAAAACACGTGTAATAAAGAGAATATTTTAAACAATTTCCACGAAATCATTAACTTTTATTATGTGTTTAGAGTAAAGTGTGTTAAAAAAAATATGTTACATAACATCATCATTAAATATTAATGAAATTAATTTATTGTCATTTTAAAAATTTTAAGAGCAATGGTACAAAAAGGTACTTGAATAATCGCATTTCATCGTCACGTTAACTGTCTGTTATATGTCTGGATTTGCATGCTTCAGATTTTGTGAAAATATGATAATTTATTTAAATGTTAAATTAAATTTAACAAAAAAAATCTCTCTCTTAATTGTTTTATTATGCTAATTATTAAAAAGTTTTACCAAGATGACATTTCATTGTGACAAGATGCGTGTATTTTATTAATTTAATTTTTTTTATTCAAGGATAACGTCTCTTCAATTTTTTTTTAATTTTACATGTGCAAATTTAATTAAAAATAAAAAAATAAATTGTAATAAATCAAGCTTACCTGAGACAACAGCCACTAAACACAATGAGATTCCTAGTAATTTAATTAATCGACCCATTTTCACGGGGCCTTCTATTTAGTTTTTTTCTTTGATAGTTAAATTAATTGATTAATTAATTACACGATAAACTTATACTAAAATTTATTTTTATTTTTTTT